>PVKY010000482.1:0-48313 GCA_004027775.1 Bradypus variegatus
CCCCATTCCCATTTCCACTGGGGGCGCTGGCCTCTCCCTGGAATGATGGTAAATCGAGCTGTCCTGCCTTGTCCATTAAGGAAGCCAAAGGCATCCCTGGCAACTCTTTGGTGGCCTTCTGGTGGCCGGGGGGAAATGCGACCTCTGCCTGGCCAGTCGCCCGCTCCTTCCCAGGACTTTGGAGTCGGACCCGGCGAGACCTATACTGTCCACTGCCCACCCGCTTCAGCACGCTCCCTTCCTCCTCCTGGGGACCCCACCAGCATCCCTGGGTCCTTCCCGCCAATTCCCTTTTTGCAACCAGAATTCCTTAAAACCATTGTGCAAACATCAAGCTGGATGGTGAACACTCCCCCAGAGAACTAGAGAAAGAATCACAAAACAAACTCAAAGAAATTAATGAAATGTGTTTTTAAAAATGACAGTAAACAAAAGCCAGAGCTGACTCTTTAAAAAAAATTAGCTCAATTTAAAGCAAGCTTCTGGCAAGTCCTATGACAGAGGAGTGAGGAAAAGGATAGACTCACACATATGGAAGACATAAAAAACTCTTAGATACTATGGATGAATCTATACCAATGCATTAAAAAGTTTATTTAAAATAGATGATTTTATAAGAATGCAAATGAAAAAAATTGACTCAAGAAAGAAGAGAGAATTCAGAAGAGAGGAACTAGTGAGTCGAGGGTCTACCCTTGAGACAGGAATGGCTTTTGGAGATTTCCCGTCTTGTACCCCAGGACTAAGTAAATCCCATATCATTGCACTTATTTTGGAGCACAGGAGATGTGGCAAGTTTCCCTGTTCATTCCATCAGCCCAGAATACCTGAGCCTAAAACCTGATGGGGAGGGGAAAGGAGAACACTGTTACTCATCTCCTTTGTGACTATAGAGGCAAAATTCCTAAATAGAATATTATAAAAGAAGATCCAGTGATGTAATTAAAAAGGTGTTTGGCAAAACTTAACAGCATTCCTTAATAATAACAACAAGAAATCTCAATAACAACAACAACAATAAATCTAAGGAAACTTCCTGAATTGGATAAAACGTGTCCTTCAGAAACCAGCAGCCAATGCCGGGTATTATAACTGTGCCCACTGATATCAAATTGCAAACGCTGTCCCTAAGCTCTGATTTAACGGGATGCAACAAAGGAGAAAAGATGCCTACGCTGAAAGGAAAAATCTGAAGTTTTATTATTTCTGTATAATAGGATAATCTCCCTAGAAAATAAAGAAAAACCACCCTGAAAATCTATGAGAACAAATAAGCAAGCCCAGTCAACTGGCCATTTCAAAATGACTATTAAAAATATTGATAAAATTCCTCCATATCAACAATAACAAATCTGAAAATGTACCAATCCCTTTAAAAACAGCAATAGAGCTATAAAATGTTCCTTAATAAACGTACAGGAAATGGAGGCGTCCTCTATGAAGCAGACCACAAAACGACTCCGAAGCACAAAGGAGAATCCTTGAGGAAATGGAGAAAGAGCCTCGATCTGTCCAGAAGGGGATGACTCAATATTGGAAAGATGTCAGTTCTCCACAATTTAATAATCAAGTTTGATACCATTCTAATAAAAAAAAATCCATGTGGTTTTTTCTAACCTGACAGGTTGTTTCTGAAACTCATATGGCAGATGAATGGGAAAAATATACCAGAAATCTTTGAAAAGTTATTCAAAAAGGAAAAATGAGGAAAAGTTTGCTTTATCAAATACCAAAGCATGTAAAAGAGGTGGCATTTTAAGCTGTGTGGTGGCAACACAGGAAGAACAGACTGATCGGTGGAGCCGGGGTGGGGGGGCCAGGGACGAGGGTGTCCAAAACCCGCATCCACCGGAACCTCAGGATGTGAGCCTACAGGACACGGGGCTTTGCAGAGGTAACTAGCTACGATGAGGCCAGACTGATAACAGTGGCCCCTAAACACAGTGATTGCTGTCCTTATAGGGAAGCCAGGTGAAGACACAGAGTGGATGTATTAGTCAGAGTTCTCTAGGGACACAGAACCAACAGGAGATATCCGTAAGTATTATGAGATTTTATAAAATTGTCTCATGAGATGCACATGTTTAAATTCCATAGGGCAGGCTGCACGCTGGACACTTCCCAGGAGAAGCTGGCCGGCTGAAGTAGAGATGGAAATTCTCCCTTCTGACTGCTGATCCCTTCTTTTAAAGCCTTCAACTGATTGGATGAGATGTCTCTCATTGCTGAAGGCCATCTCATCAGTTGGTTGTAGATGCAGTCAGCCATAGATGCAGTCAACTCCCTGATGATTTAAGTCCTTGAAGTGTCCTCACAGTGACAGGCCAGTGTACGCTTGACCAGACAACTTGACACCGTCACCTGGCCAAGTTGACACGTGAGCCCGACCCTCACAAGGAAGCAGGCCACGGGAATACGGGAGCAGAGCCCAACCCTCATGGGGGAGCAGGCCACGGGAATATGGGAGCAGAGCCCAACCCTCATGGGGGAGCAGGCCACGGGAATACGGGAGCAGAGCCCAACCCTCATGGGGGAGCAGGCCACGGGAAGACAGGGGCAGTGCCCAACCCTCATGGGGGAGCAGGCCACAGGAAGATGGAAGTGGAGGTTGGGGAGGTGTAGCCGCAAGCCAGGGAGCACCAGGTTCTGCTGGCAAACCCCAGAGCTGGCGAGGCAGGGAGCCAGGCCCTGCTGACAGCTTGATCTTAGGCATGCAGCCTCCAGAACAGAATACACCTCTGTTGTTTGAAGCCCCCAGTGTGTGGTCTTATGTCTCGGCAGCTCCTGGAGGCTCATCCACAGATTGCCGAGTCTCTGTTCGCGGTGGCATTAGAACCGATGCAGCTTAGGCCATAGATAGAAGTTGCTGGATTGACTGATAATCCTCTAGGAAAAATAGAAAGAAGTTACACACATTATACTAATGCAAAAATAAAAATATCAAATGGATTAAAACTTACATTGAAAAACAAAACTATCAAAGAAGAAAATAGAGAAAGGATAAATGTGTTCACTGATCTACACAGGAGAAATCCTTTCTAGGCATCAACACAAATCCATCCCCATTAAAGGAAAAAGCTGGACAGATTTAAATGTCTACACATCAGAAGCCGCCAAGGGCAAAGGCAGAAGACAAATGACACACCCAGATTGATTCTTGTCTGATTTAACCTCGATCTAATTGAGCTCTGGCTCTCAGTTCCTGTTTATAGACCATTCAGGGGCTCGTGGGAGTGGTTAAATGACCCCGCGAGGGAAACAACAGACGACAAACCCAGGACGGGACATTCCACAAGGCCTCTGACTGGGTCTTCTCGGAAAGGCAGTGCTTTGAAAGTGAAAATACAAAGATGAGGAACTATAAAAAGACATTAGCAGGCGAAGGCATTGCATGAAGCTTGGTTGGAACCTGGTCTGAAAAACAGAAACTTGGGGGACAGTGGGGAAAATTTGAATCTGGATTGAATGTTAGATGAGACCAGGGCATTTTCATTCCTTTCCTCAGCTGCAAAAACGTTTTTGTGATCAGGTAGGAGAATGTCCTGGTTCTCAGACAATGTCTACTGCATTATTTCATGCTGAAAGTGTCATTAATGTCTGCAACTTCTTTTTCTTAATGCAATTTTATTAATATATATTCACACATCATATAATCCATCCAAAGTATACATTCAGTGGATCACAGTATCATCATATAGCTATGCATTCATCACCACAATCAATTTTAGAACATTTTCATTATTCCAAAATAAAGAAAAAAATTAAAGAACACCCAAAACATCCCATACCCCTTATTCCCCCTATTATACATATATATGTATATATACACACACACACACACACACACATATATATATGTATGTATATGTATTTGTGTTTGTTTATCACTCATCTGCCCATACACTGGATCCAGGGAGTGTCAGTCACAAGGTTTTCACAATCACATGGTCACAGGATAAAAGTTACATAGTTATACAATCATCGAGATTCAATTCTACTGGATTACAGTTCAACAGGTTCAGGTGTTTCCTTTTAGCTATTCTAACCCACTAGAAACTTAAGGGAATAGTAGTATAATGCATAAGCATAACCTCCAGAATGACCTCTCGACTATTTGAAATCTTTTAGCCACTGAAACTTTGTTTCATTTCTTTCCACCCTTTTGGTCAAGAGGATGTTCTCAGTCCCACGATGCCGGGTCCAGGCTCATCCCTGGGAGTCATGTCCCATGTTGCCAGGGAGATTTACACCCCTGGGGGTTATGTCCTACATAGGGGGGAAGCAGCGAGATCACCTGCCGAGTAGTCCTAGAGAGAGAGAGAGATGCCACATCTGAGCAACAGAGAAGTTCTCTGGGGGAGACTCTTAGGCACAATTATAAATAGGCTCAGCCTCTCCTTTGCAGGAACAAGTTTCATAAGGGCAAGTCCCATGATCGAGGGCTTGGCCTATTAAAATGGTAGTCCCCAGTGCTTGCAAGAATATCAGGAATTCCCCAGGTGAGGAAGTTTAATATTTCCGCATTTTCCCCTGGTCCCTCAAGGGGACTTTGCAAATGCTTTTTTATATTCTGCCCAAAATACTTTGGGGTGTATCAGGGTAGTACATGAACCTGTACAGAAAAACAAGATCTAATTCTCTATTCTGGGTTCCATGTCATTATGTTGTTTTACTAAACTGACCAAACAAGTTAAATTAGAAAACATGCTACAGAGAATATAAATTTTTTACCAAATAAACATCTCTTAAATAACAGTTAAAGCTCAGGAATAGATGTGACTGCTGTAAGAGCTTATAGTCTAGGAACCTTTACAATCAGCCTAATTGAACATTCTGTACTCCTGCATGGTTGATGGCCCAATCTCTGCCCACGTTCTATCCCCTGATAACTTCTGCCTTTGAATCAGTTCTCAGCATTTGCTCATTATAGTTAGTTTATATTAGTGAGGCCTTACAATATTTGTCCTTTCATTTCTGGCGTATTTCACTCAACGTAATGTCCTCAAGATTCATTCACCTGGTTCTGCAACTTCTTGTTAAATGAAGTGGCAAAACTAAATCGATAAAGTGGATGTGGCACAACGTTGAGAAATAGGTGGAAGGTATGCAGGTGTTCGTGAGTCCTTTCAATTTTTCTGTAGGTTTGACATTTTTCATAATAAAAAGTGGTGAGAAAAAGGCAAATGTGACATATATAAACGGACAAAAGGTTTATTCCTTATAGGAGCCCAAAAGAAGAATGGGCCACTATACCTAAAGAGGCAATTTGCAGAAAAGGAAATTAAAATGGTAAATAAATATATGAAAAGATGTCCCCATTGCAGTAATAGTCAAATAAATGCAAATTAGAGTAAATAGCAGTGCTATTTCCACTTATCAGATTGTCAACGATTACAAAATTGGATGATATAAAACATTTAAAGACCTGTCATGGCAAGGATGAGGGGCCCAGGCCCTCTCCTAAGATGCCGGGTGAAGCACAAATAGGTGGAAACCTGTTTAGAGGGCAAATTGGTGGAGCCTGTCAACACTGGATACACACTTTATCTCAGTTTTCCCATGCCTAGGACTTACCCTCCAGGGCAGCTACACTGCACGTGTCGGGGGGCTGGCTGCGGCATGGTTTGTGATCATAGAAAATGGGAAACAACTTGCTGCCCATCGACAGGGGAGTGTCATAAACGATGACAGCCCAGATGGGGAACATGTGACAGAGGGGTGAGGCTGGGGCCACGGTGGGTCGTTGCATGAAAAAAAGCAAAGTTGCAAACTCTGTTTAAGGTGCCAACCCAGACCTGACCTCTGCGTGCATCTCGGTTTCTGGCTGTTCAACGAGGAAAAGTGCCCGGAAGGGAGCAAGGTGGAGGGTGGGTCAGCGTGGGCAGGGATGGGGCTGTCCATTTTCCTTACTTGTGTTTTATATTTTTGAAATATTTGCCTAAAACAAGTTCATTTTCTGATGATTTAATTTACTGCGGTGACATTCCCATAAGATAAGGTTAATTTTATCATTCAACTCGGTGGCGTTTAGTACATTCATGATGTGGTGCAACCCCCACCTCAATCTAGTTCCAGGACCTTCTCATGACCCCTAAGGAGACCTGGGCCCCTTAAACAGGGTCTCCCCGTCCCCTGACCTGTTTCTCTCCTGTAAATGTAACAGTACAATATGTGCACTTTTGTGTCTGGCTTCTTTCACACAGTGTCGTGTTTTCAAGGTCCACCCGATGTTGTGTGGATCAGAGCTTTATTCCTTGTAACGGCCTCACTGTATGGGACCCTGTTTCATTTATCCTTTTGTCCGCTGATGAACACTGGGGTTGCTCCCCGTTTTTGGCTGCTGTGGATAATGCTTCCATGAACATTCCTGTGCCCGTATCTGCTCGATTCCCTGTGTTTGGCTCTTTGGGATGTAGGCCTACAAGTGGAATTGCAGGGTCACAGGGTAATTCAAGTTGGACTTTTTGAAGAACTGTCACTGAATAAACAACTGGGCTGATTGAGGAGGAGAGCGGGAGGCTGGGGCCACAGGCTCTGCATCGGCACCGCGTGGAGGGATGGAGAGGAGGCTGCTGGGGCCGGGAGGCCTCACCATACCCAGAGGCACTTACATTCCCAACAAAACCTCCTGGGTGGGTCGGAGGCTTCAGGAAGGGGACAGGAAACAAGGGATCATTCAGCGGCTGAAATCAGGAGCTCGCCAGTCTGGCTGCTGCCATCATCTCCATCAAGTCCACACGGCAGTGGCTTGGCCCTCAGGCTGGCCAAGAGCAGATACCTGGGGACACCTGGTCAGGTGGTGCCAACAGATGCCTGGACAAGGGTGCCCGGGTGGGGAGTGACCGGACAGGGGTGCAGCCCAGCCCAGGGAGACAGAATGTTCTCCTTGGATCAGTTAGAGCTGGATTTGAGTCCTGGTGTGTGGCCTCAGTTGCCCCCCCCGCCCCTGCCAAGCGGTCATGATGACAGCAGGACCTCTTTGTTCCCAGGGCCTGGCCCACCATCAAAGGCTGCTGGTATTGACCGGACTTGCCTGTAAACTGGCTCTGTAAAGCCGTGAAGCCATATGGTAAGGATGTGTCCATCCAGGTGAGGCAAGAGCTGGCCTCTGGGGGGCAGAAATGGCCCGGGAGCATGGCAGGGGTGCAGGGTCACCGGCAGGATGCCTGGGGCCCCAAGAGGCTGCTTCAGACCCTCAGGGCCTGCCAGGGTTAGGAGGGTGGGGGGCAGCCTGCAGAAGGGGGCTCAGGCAGGACCGAGTTTACAGACCCGGGCAGGAAGCTGAGGTGTGCCCAGAGGTCAGCCCCAACCTGAAAAGGTGGGGGGGCAGCATCCAGCAGGCTCATTAAAAAACAATGTATTTTCCAGATTATACAAATAAAACGTATTCCATAGAAAGAGATGAGCATTCAGACGGAATAAAGATAATCTAGAAAAGAGCAATATTAATATTTTAATCTATTTTCTTCTTTGCATTTTTACATTGGTGATATAGGGACATCATTTTTAAAAAGTAACTCAGTTTCATTAGAGAGATTGTAGGTTTACAGAAAGATCACGCAGAAAATACAGCATATGCATATACTCACCCCATTTTTAACATTTTGCATTAGTGTGGTATCTTTATTATAAATGATGAGAGAATATTACTTTAACAGTACTACAGTATAAAGGTCCATGATTTGCATTAGGGCTTGCTGTTTGCGCTACACAGTCCTATGTTTTTTTTTTTTAATTTTTATTCTAGAAACATATATACTACTTAAACTTTCTCCTTTTAACCACATTCAGATATACAATTCATTGGTTTTGATTACATTCACAGCTTTGTGCTGCCATCAGTCTTCTACTTCCAAAAGTTTTCCACACCTCCAACAGAATTAATTAAGCATTAACTCCCCACTCCCTACCCTCACCGTCATCCTGGTAACCTGGATTCTAGTTTCTGACTATGAATTGGTTTATTCTAATTATTTCATATCAGTGAGATCACAGTATTTGTACAGATTTCACTTTTGCCCTTCTTTTTCACTTAACATTGCATCAAGAGCCTTCCCCCATTTAAATAAAAACTCTTTGTAAACACAATTTTTAGTGACTGTACCATTGTCACTGGAGAACTGGCATTATTGGGCACGAATGACGTGCCAGGGGCAGTGCTCTGCACGCCCCAAACACATGCTCATTATTTCTTGCCTTACACCAGACCTAAGAGGCAGATTCAGTTATTATGACTCCCTGTTGTAGAGCTGATGAAATTGAGTAGAGTAAATGACTGGCTGTGTGAACGTCCTGTGGCGGCCACACCAAGTATCACCAGTTTAGTGGCTTAAAACAACCCAAATGCTTTATCTCACACTTTAGCAGTCCGAGATGGGACTAAAATCCAGGTGTCCGCAGGGCTGGTTTCTTCTGTTTCCTGGCTTCTTCCGGCTTCTACAAGTTGCAGGAATCCTTTGCAGCCCCTTCCCAGCGTCACTCCAACCCCTGCTTCCCTCCCCACCTCCTCTTCTCCAGCTCCAACCCTACACTTATAGGGACTTTGATTGCATTGGGTCTGCTCGGATTACACAGGATAATCGCCATCTCAAGAACCTTGGTTCAACCACAGTTGCAAAGTCCCTTTTGCCTTGTGAGGGAACATATCCAAGGGTTTTGGGGATTCGCACGTGGTCTTCTTTGGGGGCACCGTTCTGCCGTCCACACCTGCCTAACTCGAGGCAGTGCAGGCGATGGAGCAGGATCCTTCCCTGGGGAAGAGCCCGGATTTATTTCACCTTTAACGGTTCAACGTTCAGATCGTCCCTGGCTGTTTTAATGTCAGATAAATGGTGCTGCGATGAACATCTTCGTGTATAACACTTATTTTGTGATTTGCATTATTTCCTCATGGTTTATTTCCTTAAAGGGGGATTGCTGGGTCAAAGGGGATCTTGAAATCGAGTGCCAAATGGCTTTCCAAAAAGGCTGGCTGTTGCATCCCACCTCTAGCAGCAGGTGTGGGGGCACATTATTTAACGGAGAATTCTACCTCCCACTTTTGTCTTAGAGTGGGAACAACCAAGAGTGGATGCAGTCAGCATCCAGACGGAATGTCTAGGAGGGAAAGCCTGTGCTTGGACAGAGGGGAAGTTCGGCTGCTGGCAGGCAGAGTCTGTCCATGGACAGGCTTTGTTTTGCCTGCACGTGTTTTCATTGGTTGGCTTATTTTGTTTTTGTTTTCTTAATATATAATTTACATAACATAAAATTCACCATTTTAAAGTGAACAATACATTGGCTTTTTTTTTTTTAGTATTTTTGTAGGATTGTGCAACCATGACCACAATTTTGGAACATTCTTGTCACCCAGAAAAAGAAACCCTGTACCCATGAAGAGCCTCTCCCCTTCTTCCCGCCCCCAGCCCCTGGCAGGACGAATGAAGGAACAGATTTCTAGACCCCTCTAGACCCCTCACTTACCAAAGCAGAAGGGGCTTACGGTGCATTGTATTATTGTTCACCCATATTCAGAGCCCCTTTACGGCCCCCTCCCTCAGGGCCTTCTATGATGTCCTGGTTCTGCTGAACACAGGGACAATTGTTTGCGATTCACTGATCGATTTTCCGTCTGAATGGATTTACCTATTCTGCACATTTTGTATCACTGGAATCACACAGTATGTGACCTTTTGGTCTGGCTTCTTTCACTCAACGACATGTTTTCCAAGTTCATCCGTGTTGCAGCGTGAGACAGAACCTCATTCCTTTTTATGGCCAAATAGTGCCCATTGTCTGGATGACCACAGTGTTTATTTGTTCATCTGCCATTGGGCATTTGGGTCCTTTCCATTTTTTTGACTATTATGAATAAGGTAAGGCACGTTCACCTACCAGTTTTTGAATGAACACCTGTTTTCACTTCTTTTAGGGATATACCCAGGAGTGGACTTGCTGGGTCACAGTAGTCCTTGCTTTAGTTTCCTGGGTTTGGCTTAAACAATGGGAACTTATTCACTCACTGTTTTGAGGCTGAGAAAACATCCAAATCGTGGCATCCTCAAGGCGATGCTTTCTCTCCCAAGACTGTGGTGTTCTGGGGCTGGCTGCCAGTGACCATTGGCTCCTCTGTCACACGCAAGGCACGTGGCAGCATTTCCTTTCTCTTCTGGGTTCCATTTCAGCTCCGTGCTTCCTGCGTCTGAATTTCACTCTGCTTAAAGGAATCCAGGGATTAAGACTCATTTTAATTGAGGTGGGTCACTCCTTAACTGAAGTGGCCTCATCAGAAGGTCCTCCTACCAATGGGTCTACACCCACAGCAATAGATGAGGTTTAAGAACATGTTTTTCTGGAGTACACACAGCTTCAAACCCTCACAGTCTTTCTACATTTAACTTTTTGAGGCACTGCCAAACTGTTGTCCACAGAGGCTGCTCCATTTTACCTCCTACCAGCCAAGCACCAGGTTCCAAGTTCTCCACTAACACTTGCTAGTTCCTTAAAAATTTTTTTAGTTGTTATGGCCATCCTAGTGGGTGTGAAGTGGTATCTCACTGTGTTTTTTATTTGCATCGCCCTAATGTTAGCATGTTTTTCTTAAAAATTGGAGCTGAGGTTTAAAAAGTAGGATATTTCTTGGAAAAGTCCACATTTTGGTCATCTCTTGGAAAAGTGACCATCAGGTAGCCCTGAACTCATTTCCCCCCATGGACTCCCGCACCCGCCTGCTGACCCCTCTGGGTCCCCATGTGCTGCCTCGTGGCCATGGGCTGGTTCTGCTCAGGTGCCCCCTTCTAGGCCCTGAGATGCCCAGCAGGTTGGGGCCTAGGTTCCCCATCCCCGGCGGGCTCCTGACACGGTTCCCCTTGCCAGCTGTGTGATGGTGACCTGGCTACAGGCCATGGCGGTGGCCGGGCCAAAGGGCTTTGTGCCTTGTGCTCAGCTTGCTGGTGATTCAGTTGGAACATTCAGTGACTTTCCTTTCAGGAAAACCTGCCCAGGACCAGGGCATCCTCTGGGACTTTACGCAAAGGCTGGGCAGTGGGGCTGGGCATGAGGGGCCATGGGGGGGGCAGCTTGCAGGAAGGGGTCTAGAGTGTGCTGGGGAAGGGGGTGAGCCTGGGCACCAGAGGCTGGTGCACTAGGATTCAGGGCCGGAATTTGCTGTTGGGGAGATCTGAGCAGCAGACGCCTTGCCGGGTGACAGGCTGGGGGGCACGGGGTGACTGGCTGGGGGGTGTGGGCCCTGCGGGGAGGCAACGCGCCTGGCTGGGGCTCGTCCTCAGCACGTGAGATGCAACCATCACGTTGTCATTATGTCTGTTCCAAAAATAGCTCAAGTTGCCCACTAGAAATACACCAAAATTTTATTTTAAATAAAGAAAAACAAGACCTTGGAAACGGGGCTGCAGCGGGTTCCACGCCAACAGGGGCAGCCCCCAAGTGCGTGTGGGTGGATGGGGGGCCTTTCTTCTCCCTCCCTGTCTTCGTGTCCTGGGGTTGCCATGGCAGAGTGTCACCATCGGGTGGCTTCCAACAAGTATCGATTCACAGCCCTGAAACCCAGGGCTCGGCAGGGCCCGCTCCCGCGGCAGCTCTAGGGGAGGCCCCACTTCCTGGCCGCTTCTGGGGTTTGCTGCCATCCCTGGCACTCCTTGGCCTGCAGATATGTCCTTCCAACCTCTCCATCCCCCCATGGTCCATCTCTTCCAAACCCCCCTCTTCCCGTAAGGACCCCAGGCTCATTGGATAAGGACCCACCCTGGCCCGGTTTGGATTCATCTTAACTCATCCCATCTCCAGAGATCCCATTTCCAAATAGTCCTGTTCACAGGCCTGCGGTGGGGACTTGGGCGTGTCTTTTGGGGGGAGGCAATTCAACCCATTACACCCTGTTCGCCCCCAGGGGTGGGGGGCTTTAGCTCAGGGACAGGACATAGGGACCTTGCCTGGGGTGGGGGAGAAGGCGCTCAGGCCCCAAAGTGAGCACGGGGTGGAATCAGGGTGCCTCCCGCCTCCTTGTCCTCCTGCAGAGGGTCCTCTCCAGGCAGGGGGCTGGGACAGCACCGCGAGTGAGGTGCAGGAGGGGTCTCCGGGGGCCTGGGACCAAGGAGCTTCCCTGGTGCTGAAGCTGGGAGAGTTCTGAGCAGACGGGGCTGGTTGGTCAGCCTGGCAGCTGAAAGTTCTACCCGGGTTTTAAAACCTGAGAGAGAGCTCTGGCTCGGAACCTATTTTAAGGCTCTCATGGACGGGACTGTGCACTTTTCCTCCATCCATTTCCTGTCTCCCACCTTGTCTGACTCTAGGGTGCAGCTTTAGGTGGAGTTTGGGGCCTTCCTTGGGGGGTGGCTGTGGATCAGGGAGAGGGAAGGGGGAAGAGAGTCGCCATGTTCTCCTTTGCAGCGCGCGGTCCTTGGGCCTGTACAAACCTGTCAGACCCGCTCCCCCTTGTGTGCAAAAGGGGCATCCCAGCCTGGCTCTCAGAGGGCTGCAGGGACGGTCTGGCTCTTTGATCTCTGGCTCCTTTCTTTCAGTGGGAGATTCAGAGAATTCATGTTTTGCAGTTGAGCATCTTTCCATTGTGTATCTATACCACAACTGTTCACCTCCTATACTGTTGATGGACATTTGGGTGGTTTCCAGGTAACAGAGATCACAAACAATGTTGTAACACACATCCTCCTATAGAGTATGTTTGCACACTCATGAGAGAGTAACAATGGGATAGCTTTCCAGTTGTGAAATCTGTGGGTCAAAGGAGGCATAAATCTTAAATTTTGATAGATAAAAGCCAAATTCCTCTTTCCTCGCTTTCAAAATCCCAAAGCTTACACCAATTACACACCCACCAACATCTGATGATGAAAGTGCCTGCTTTCCCACTCCTTGCCAGTAGTAACTTCTGTTAAACTTTCAAAAGAAAAATTGCCTTTCACTTTGCATTGCTTTAATTCTGGGTGAGCCTTAAGCTTCTCGTGGGTTCCCTGGATGCTTGTATATTGCTTTTGGGAATTGTCCAGATTTTAAATTTAAGTCCTCTACCTACTTTCTATGACAGCATTCATCTTTTTCTATATGTTATGAGCACTCTTTGTGTATTAAAGAAATTAGTGTGGGGCCGTGCATTCAAACGCTGGAAGGGAAATAACCTTCTACCTACAGCAAAACAGACAATTCTACTGATGTCCTTTTTAAAACTCAACTGTTCAACCACACCGTTCCCTTGTTTGTATACCTTGCCCACTCAATAACAAAAACAAAAATTTTAATTTGATTTTGGTAAATGGTTTAGAATAAAATAAACTCAGAACTGGAAGTCTCTCCTCACTTTGTTCCCATGACTGACCTCACTAATTCACCACCAAGTGTATTTTCCCTCTGAGCCTTGATCGTGCTTCAGAATCCTTCCTAACCAAAGGCTCCATGAGGTCAGTAATGACTTGCATTGGCATGAGTTGAAACCTCTGTGCCTCCAGGATGGAAAATTAACACCCAGCAGAGGCAGCTTGGAGGAGCTGGCCGAGTCCACGGGGGAGGAAGGGAGGCCGGGGAGGAACAGCGCCCAGCCCTAGGTCGGCACTTAACTAAATAGTTGATGGACATCGCAAGTGGGTTCACATCTGGATTTTGAAGGCGGGGAAGGAGCTTGTTGATGATGAGGAGTGTGTGGGGTGACAGTGGGGATGGGCAGGAGGATTCCTGGTAAGTCTAAAGGTCCACATTTGTGGACCAAGTTTCCTGGCTCCTGTCTGTGTGATGACAACCTTGGGGTCTTTTGGGGACTAAAGAGGAAGGCGTTTGATGCAATGGAATCCTGGGTGACAAAAGGAACTTTATCCTCCAGCGAGTATGATGTCATCCCTCCGGGCTCCGTAGGCGCCATGAGTGTCAAGCCAAGGACCGGTTTGTCCGGGCATTTTCCGGTTCTCTCTCCCGCCAGGTGTGGCTCCCCCGACTGCTCCCGCCTGGCTTTGTGATTGGGTCTTGAAAATGCTGAAGTTTTACTCATAGCCATTTTGGGAGGACTTGGCTGCTTTTCCACCTCCTTCCAGTCAATTTTCTGGCCTCTTGTATCCCTCAGCGTCCTCTTTCTCCTTCCCCTGCTCCCTGTTGTTACATGATGGGGGAAATGGAAGGCCCAGATCACCGCAGGCTGCAGCCGAGCATCTGGACGGCTCTGTGCCCAGCTGGCTGCTGCTAAGCCCCGGCACACCCAGCCAGGCTTGTGGGTGCAGAACTGCGTGGGCATGGATGTGCACCCACAAATCCGTGTGTGCATAATTCCTTTGCATCACGTGCACACTGAATCTACTGTTTTGGACAACTAAACGCTCAAGTGACATTTGCTAAGCAGCAAGCCCAGAGCCCCCGGGCTGTGGACCACAAACCCTGGGGAACAAGGCAGGGGCAGGGAGGGGGTTGCCCTCAGGGGATTTGGCACAACTCCCCACCTCTGGCAGCTGGTGGGCTAAATTCTGCTCCCAGATGTGCTGTGTGGCCTAGGCAGGGTTTTTTAAAAACTACAATTAATTGCCAACATTTAATAATCAAGAGATTTTATTTCCTCTCCCTAAAATCCAACTTTCCAGCTTCTCCTGAAAAAATAGGGACACTGGGCCAGTTTTTCTGCCTTACGGCGATCCACAGAGCAGAGCGGCAGCTGCCCCTTCTCCTGGGGCGGGGAGGAGATGCTCTCAGGCCCACCAGGACCCCGTCCCCATTCCTGAGTGTTGTGCTGATGATCTTCATTTGTCAGTGCACTCATACGGTTGTTTTTCTCATAGCAGAGGTAAGATAAAGGCCAACTATTCCCAGAATCTGTCTATAAAAAAGTGGGAAAATTAAAAGCAGGTGGAGAGTTCTTCATGTTTCAAGGAAAGAAGAATATTCCTGTGTATTTAACACATGAACAGCGTAGGTCTGTGGGCAAAGAGCCCAGCTACTTTGTTTCATTTCCCTTCTCCCAGGTCCCTGTCCCACTGGGCATTCATGTTGACCTGGGGCTGGGGTTTCAGGAGTTCTAGGTGACAGGTGCAACTCTGTCCCTAATTAGTGGGTTAATAGGTCATTTAGGTAATGATGTCCTGATCACTGAGGCAGGGAAGGAGCCTCCCCTCAAACTTCCGGAAGGAGCCTTGCCCGGCTGACACACCGATTTTGGACTTCTGGCTCCAGAACTGTGACAGAAGACATTTCCATTGCAAAGCACCCAGTTTGCGGTACTTTGTGACAGCAGCCCCAGGAAACTTGGGCAGCAGGTGGCCGGGTCGTCTCTGTGGACCCAGGGGAGGAGGGAGAAGTATGTGCAACCCCAAGATATGGTTGGCATAAATTCCAGAATGATTTTCTTTTGCTTCACGTTCACCATTGTGGTAGGTAAAGGGACACGGGACCCTGCTTGGTTCACATCCTGTCGAATGTCATGTCCTGCCTAAAGCAGGACACTGCTGCTACCCATTCTAACAAGGAGGACCCTGAGAGCAGGACACGGGACCCAACAGCACAAAGAGAAGGGCAAAGCCTGAGACGGTGCTTCCAACTTCCTGGCCTGGCCGGTGCCAGCGGAGGCCTGGCTTTCAGTGTCATCATTAAAACCCGTCAGTGGGCCTAACGGGCAGCTCCTTGTCGTGACTTCTGGCTTTTCGGTAAGGGTGGACACCTTTCTCCCCACTTGCTGGGCGCCCGAATTTGCTTGCTGAACTGACTTTGTCCGTATTTCCTATGAGAAGAGTCAACTTCTTTTGCAAATTACATAAACGGAGAACATGAATTCTGGGATGAAGTTTCCATAATAGCCCCACTGACCACTGAAGGATGGAAAGTGCACCGTGCGTCAGGAGTGGCGGCTCTTTCCAGGCAGGTCTTTACAGAGGGTCTGTGGGGTCCCAAAGGGGTGACCCCATCCTGGGAGAGACGTCTGCACATGATGTGCTGCTTCCCTGATCTGGGTGTTTGTGTTGTTAAGGTTTCCATTTAAGAGGCTGCTTTTCACAAGGGTTTTCTCCATGGGTTGGTCTGTTCAAAAGGGCTGGTTCTTCCCTTTTGTTCTTCATGATGAGTTTCTCCCAAGACGCTGGTCAGCAAGGCTTAAAAGAGCCACTTTCTAATCAATTCCAGATGGGAATAAATCCAATGTGCAGATCGTAGTCAAAGGTGGGAGCTATCTGCTAAGATATGCTGTGCTTACGAAACCAAAGCACGCTGGTTGATTATTGAAGTGGGGTGCTTGCTTTCCCCTTTGCATGCTGAGCCTCACGAGGGGCTTCATCAGGGTTTGGTGGACCCCTAGGCTGGGGAGGCTTTAGCGGGAGGGGGTTCCTTGTCCACCTTCTTTCACTTCTCTGCTGAAGTGGGGCCTGGCTGGGCTCTGGTGGGAGTTGGGTGGACCCCCTCCGAGTGGGGACACCCTCCAGTCACCCCTTGGGGCTCTCTTCATCCATCTTTCCCTTTGCGTCCCCACCGGCAACGTCCCTAACCAGAGAGCAGCACAGCGCCGTGGGAAGTGGGCTGAGCAAACCCAGTCCTGTCCTTGAGAACTCACGGCCTAAAATGCCGCCTCCTGTTATTTTGTTTTTTTATGGGAATGTGTTTGTTTTCTTTAAATTGTGGTAAAATACACACAAAATTTATTGTTTAATTATTTTAAAGCATAGAATTCAGAGGCATCAGCACATTCACATTGTCATGAAGCTATCAACACTTATTTCCAGAACTTTTTCATCACACCCTGTACATCTCAGCAGTCACCCTCTGCCCCACACCTCCAGCCCCTGGCAACCACTAATCTGCTTTTCTATGGATTTGCTTATTCTGTATTTTTCGTATAAATGGAATCACATAGTATGTGACCTTTCGAGTCTGACTTATTTCACTCAGCATCATGTCTTCAGGGTTCATCCATGTTATGTGCATCAAGACTTCATTCCTTTTTATGGCTGAATAGTAATCCACTGTGTGGATATTCCAGTTTGTCTATCCATTTGTGGCAACCCGTGGCCTGAGCAAAACAGGCCTGCAGATCTTTGGTGCACAGCAGTCTTCGTGACCTAGGCAGGTAAGAGTTTAACCTATTGTCTTTGTAAGCCAGTAAAGAGAAAAAGTGAAAATTGACCTTAAAATGTGACTTTATGGGAAGAGGGCAGGAGGCGAGAGGCTCTTAGTCTCACAAAAAGAGCAAAATGTAATTGTTCAAGTGTTACTCTAGTCCTTCCTGCACCAACCCCCAGGTCAGAGTGACCTGTTCCTGCATCTATGCTCCCCCCACCCTTAGGAAGGCCTTGGTCTTTAACCCTTATAAAAGGCTTTCTGTCCTCTTTGCATGGCTTGGTCGTCTTCCCTGTGAATGTGATGCCCGCCCAGCCTGAGAAAGCGGTCATGATCTCTCCACGACTTCTCACCCTGTAAGTAAGCCCCAAATAAAAGTTCATGTATCAGAAAATGCTTGTTGTCTTCTTTGGCCTCTGGAATGGCATGGCCCTCTTGGGCTGCAACACCATTCCTCTGTTGATGGACACTTGGGTTGTTTCCACTTTTTGGCTTCTATGAATAGGGCTGCTGTGAATATTTGTGTACACGTTTTTGCACAAACATCCAGTTATCCCGGGCCGGGTCGCGTGGTAACTCTACATTTAACTTCTTGACAATGCACCAAGCTGTTTCCACAGCAACTACGCCATTTTACATCCCCAAGTGCAAATTTTGAAGGCTGCAATTTCTTTGCATCCTCACCACCAACAATTTAGTGCCTAGCCATCCTAGAGGGTGTGAGGTGGTGCCTCACCCTAAAGGGTGTGGCTTTGACTGGCATTTCCCTAATGGCTAATGATGCTGAGCATCTCCAGCGCACACTTCCCTGCTCCTTTTTCTACCTATGTACTCTGCAAACTTGAACAAGGCACTCTCCCCTGTCCCTCAGTTTTCTCATTGTCCCAAAGACAGATCAGGTCATTGGCCTCTGAACTTCTTTGCCCACGTAGATGCTAACAGAATTTGAAAAATTATGTCCCTTGGCACATTTTTAGGTTGACAGCTACAGTTTTTTTCATCCATTTTACAAGGTCCAAAGGATGTGATTTCCGGTGTATTGTAAATTTTGACCTTGTAAAATAAAATTGTTCCTCACCCTATACCCTATAGAAGCAAAACCTGATATCTTGCTCTGCTTCCAATGTCATTGAGCAAGGCACACCCTGCAGCTAAAAATAAGCACATCAAACCAGTAAATCATGTTTCACCTGGAGATAAACCAAACTTCACAGTCCCCAAATAATAAAAGCTTGCTACTTCCTGTGAACCAGGACTTGATAAAGTAACAAGAATTGTCATGTGGCCTTTGCTCTTCCCACTAGAGCCGTGACCTCGGATTAGGGTAATCACAGGAGAAAGTGGCTGCTCACCCACCGTGGACAGATGAATGTGAATTTGGTAACCTGGGTTATTTTTCTCCCTTGAAATGTGTGTTGCTTTTTGTGTTTGGTGAGCCAGCTCTTCTGAAGTCGGACTCTTTTGGACTCGGCAAGAAAACTTTCAGTCCTTTTCTAAATGCTTCTGCCTCCAGTTTTCCTTTGGCAGTTCTTTTAAACGTATCAAATGAAATGTAAATAATGTAGCCTTGTGAAAGCCTCAACCCTGAATACACAGACAAGTGTTTCTTGGCTGTTTTCTCCTCAGCCTTGGGGATTGAGTCCCTTCTTCCACAGACTTTTATTTTAATAAAAATATTTTTTATGTTTGAAAGTAATTAATTGTTTTCTGTGACCCTAATGCTCTCAATATGTAAAAATTTATTCTGGATTGTGCGATCAATACAATTAATACAAAGCATCAATTAATCAAAGCAACATAAATGTATTAAAATTTTGGTAGGTATTTATTATATGTATAAAAGGTGAATTTTTGTTGGAATGCAGCTCTTAATGAGAATGGGCAGAGCTGTATTTTTTCCAAATCGTTCCTGTGTCAGTGTGTGAACTGTACTTATTGTTCCGGAGAGGGTTCTGGATCCATTCCATTCCTGTTTTTCATTTTTATTGGTGTAAACGATGAGAAAACTTGTTTACAGAAATTCGAAATTCACACGTGGTTTTGGAACCGTTTTGTTAGAGCTCTGTCCCTCCCCCCTTCTGGACTTTTTGAAGACCTCAGCCAAAAATCACACAGTCATCCATCAATCACTAAAACCAAACGACGAGAGAAACCCCCAGACGAATCGATTCGGTTCTGCCCCCCGAGGAAAGGAACTGCCGCGGGAGGCGACCTTTGGGGCGGAGCGCGCGGGGTCGCGAGGGCCGGGGTCCGCAAGCTCGGCCTCCGCGGGCCCTCCCCGGAGCGCGTGGGCGCCCTAGGACCCGGGTCGGCGGCGGGCGCGAGGGTGCGGGGCGATTGCGGCCTACGGCGGGAGGTTCGCGGCGGGGGGGGCGGCCAGGAGGACCCCCCCATTGGCTTCGAGGAGGCTGCCCCGCCCCGGAGGTGACCGACATGATCCGGCCGGGTCGGGGGGCAGAGACGGCGAAGGATACCCCGACAGGTCACAGAGGGCAGGGGGCCGGCTCCGACCTGCGGCGCGTGCGCAGATCCGGCCACGAACCCGCCGCCGGCTGCACCCGTCGTGCAGACGCCCCGCCTAGTTTGCCGTCCATGTGCTACGGCGTCGGGGGCCTGAGCGGGATGGTGTGTGTGTGTGTGTGTTTTTGCGTGATGTGCGTGTGCATGGTATGCGCATGTAGATATGGTGTGCGCGGGTGGATATGGTGTGTGCAGGTGTAGATGTGTGTGCGCGTGTAGATATGGTGTGTGCGTGTAGAGATGGTGTGTGCCCTTAGGTATGGTGTGTGCAGGTGTAGATATGGTGTGAACACATACATGCTGTGTGCCTGTAGATAGTGTGTGCGAGTAGATATGATGTGAGTGCATATACGGTGTGTGTGGCTGACGCATTGTGTCGTGATGTCTAGTGTGAAGTATGTGCAACATGTATGGTGTGTGCACGTGTCTTGTGCATGTATATGTGTGGTGCATGTTCACATGATGTGTGTGCCTGGGATGCGGTACGTGCAGCGTGCCTGTGAGACAGGGTGCAGTGCATGTGCAGCACGTGTGTGTGATGAGTGTGCAGCGTGCGTTCGGCATTCGTGGCCCCGCCGCGGAACTATCGCCTAAGCCGACTGCGCGGGTAACCATGACAACAGATGATCCCGCAGCCGCGCGCGGCCGACGAGGGCAGCGCGCACCCCCGGCTGCGGGCGTGGGGGAGGGGAGGCCGCCCGCCCCAGAGACGCCCGCGGAGAGCCCGGCTGCTGGGAGACCGACTCCTCTGGGGCGCCGACGCGGGAGGCGGGTCGTGCCGCCCTGCCCAGGCCCTCGCTGCTTGGCCCGGGGTCCCCGGTGCTTCACTTAGGTCCCTGGCAGGCCCGGGGCGCGGTGGACCGACATTCCCCGTCTCCCCTGGCAGCCGGGCCGCCGTTCTCGAGGCGCAAGGCTGAAGCCCCCGGCCAGGTAGTGAGGTCGGAGGATCCCGCCGTGGGGGGGAGGACCCTCCCGTCCTAAAGATGGGGCTGCGTCCGGTTACCTGAACCCGCAGGTGATTCTGCTGCGGCCCAGGGAAGAACTGGGAAGACTGGGAATGGGCCAACGCGAGCCCCTGCCTTTTTTTTTTTTTTTTAACACAATTTTATTGAAATATATTCACCTATCTTACAATCATCCAGAGTGTACAGTCAGTTCACAGCGTCATCCTATAGTTGTGCATTCATCACCACAGTCAATGTTTGAACATTTCATTAGAGCTCCCGCTTTTGACACGAAGCCGTTCCCAGTGGAGAGGAGAGCAACGGGCCAGCGTCTCACTGGCTTCTGGAAAGGACTATTTATTTGCATCAGCAATTCGCACCTACGCGGGAAAGGGCTGGCCGGCCCCCCCTCCCCGCTCCCGGGATCGACCCGGGAGATACCTGTGCCCTCACCCCCCCCCCAGTCCAGCCTCGCCGGCAGCCCTGTGGGTGACCCCGCTAACTTGCTGGGTGACTGCACCTCTCGCTTTTTTATCCTGTTTAATATGAGGAGGTAGGGCTGGTCAAGTCTTGATTCATTAATTTATTTGTTACCTATATCAAGGGCAGTCATTTTCAGGCGTGGTCCCGGCACCAGCCGCACCAGCGCTTCTGGGAACCAGTCGGAAATGCAAATTCCCAGGCCCAGCCTTGACCCTGAGATTCGGAAATCGAGCGAGGGCGCGGCGTGTTGATCTAACAAGGCGACTGCGAGGTACGCTCACGTTTTAGAACCCCTAAACTCCGAGGATACCCCAACAAACCTGGTTCTGACAGTTCCGTTCTCTTCTCTGAACCACCCGTGTTCACTTGGGACTGCATCGAAAACTTGAGGAAAAAAAAGTACTTCGTGCTCACTCCCTCAAGGCTGGATCTGAGAAGGCGCCCAGCTATTTCAAAAGAGGGGAAGTACGACGGGGGGCGGGGAGGGGGGTGGGCGCGAGCCCGGGGGATCCTGACTTGCTCTCCCGGCTTCCGAAACCGCTTCCCGGCGTATTGCGGGGCCTAGGAGCGCCGCCTCCTGGTGACGGCGTGCAGGGCTGCTCGGAGGAGCGGGGCCGCCTGACAAAGGGGGCTTTCTGTGTCGGGACCGCGCCCCCCTCGGCGCACGGACCACCCGCGCAGTACCCGGATGTGTCGTCCGCTCGCGTGGTCCAGCCAACGCTTTGGGCTGTTGGAGACGCGTGTGTGCGTGATGTGTAAGCGCGAGTCGTCTCGTCTCCAGTGGGCCCCAGAGCTCCGGCTTTGTGTCCCGACTGTGCTTTAGTGAGGCTGAGAGTGAAATGAGTTTTGTACAGCGAATTGCAATGGCAGCCTCACTGGTAGCGAGGAGGGGTGCAGGGCGATCGAGTACAGTGCAGTGAGGATCTGCTTAGGAGGGCTCCCCACTGTGACCTTCCAGAAGCTTCCTCAACTGCCCATGAGGTTGATAGGCGAGGCAAGAACACAGCAGTAATTTCCAGCAGCTTCTGGCAGCCTCCTTTTTATACCTTTTGTCATATCTACCTGGCCTCTGTACGATTTAGTCACCATTTTTCTTTAGCTCATTCTTTTTTGCTGTTAATTTTAAAAGGGGGTGGAGGGGATTTGCAACATGTAAATAGAAAATTAGAAAATCAGAGCACTCACCCAAAACTGTAGGTCATCATAAAAATAAATACCGTGGAAACAGAACCATGTTGCAACGTTCCCTCCTGATACTGTTGCCTGAGGACTCTGAGCTGGGCCTCTCTCTCTTCTACCACAGAGAGGCAGTTAAGACTTACTGTCACCTACCCCAAATTTTCTGCTTCGGAAATGATCAGGCTTGAAAGTGCATTTAAGGGGAGGGGGTAAGGGGGTGACTTACTCTCTGGTACAAGGTTTCTCATCATAGCACCCACTTAACACTTAGGTTTCCCACTACCCAGCCTCTCCTCCCTGGATACCACTGACCAAGAACAGGTACTGTTCCTGATGTCACAGAAGAAGAGCTGAGGCCCAGAGAGGCTGAGGAGCTCGCCCAGGGCCACAGAGCTGGTGTGGGAGCTGAGGTTTGAATTCTGATGCTGATGGTGGGGGGTGGGGGGCAGAGTAGGTCCCTCACCCCAGTCTGTGGACTCCTTGATGAGGTCTGACTCCCAGGTTCTCACACAGAAAGTTTGTTCAGTGAGTTTTGGGTCACCCACCAGGATTTATTTTTCTTCCTTCCTTCCTTCCTTCCTTCCTTCCTTCCTTCCTTCCTTCCTTCCTTCCTTCCTTCCTTCCTTCCTTCCTTCCTTCTTTTCTTTCTTTTCTTCCTTTCTTTCCTTTCTTTCCTTTCTTTCTTTCTTTTCTTTTTTTGGTGGTGCTCTTGTGATGGCAGAATTTGGAGCAACAGAATATTTGCTTACATGAGGGACACACCAGATTTTTTTCCCTTTTCCTGTCTTTCCTATTTGATAAAGATAATCAGCAGCAAGTCTCAAAAACAAACAACAATGAGTGATTTTCCAAGTGTCTGTCCTAGTCCCTAGGAATATGCAGGAAGTAGATGAAATGAGGCTGAGCAAGCAATCATGGTAATTGTGGGGTTTCGGAGTGAGGTGGGGTCTCTTTGGGAGACCTGGGGTTTGCTGTGGTTACCTGGGGACCTGTGAGCACTGTGCTCCGCAGGTATGGACACACCTGAGATGTGGCACCTGGTTCCCTCCAGCAAGGTGGGGCAAACGCGGCAGCCAAGACTGGGGTGCAGGTGGGCAGGCAGGCCTAGGTGTCCTGGGTGTGGCTGGGACATGGCGGAGGGGACAGGTGTTGGGGCAGTCCTTCCAAGAAAATGGCTGTATGGGAGGCCTTTCAGTGGTGCTCTGAACCCTGGGCGGGGCAGGGCTGCAGCTCCAGGCCTCCGGTCAGCTGGCAGGTTGGGATGGTACTGAAGCCGCAGGTAGAAGGGATAGGAGAGGGGGCTCCATAGACTGGGGAAGGGGCAGATCCCAACACACTCACTTGGGAGACTGTGTCCCAAATCCTTATGGCTGTGTTTATTGTCACGATCACAGTGATAAGCTCAGGGCCTCAAAAGCAGGGTTGAAGCATCTGTTGAGGAAGGACTGTGTGCGGCTCCCTCTATGTGGTAAACTGCATCCTCTCAGCGGGAGGGGGCACTTGTGTTGTCACCCCATTTTTTCAGATGAGGGAATGAGGCTGGGGGGAGGTTGAGTATCTTGCCTACAGCCACACATTCTGTCATGGGACAACTGCAACAGGGACACAAGTCTGACTCCAAAGTCCACGGTCTTAAAAGAGATTTACCTTGAACCCACAGTGCTTCTAGCTTTTCACTATTTGAAATGCACAGGAGAGCAGGGGGTGAGGGGGTCCCTCCTACTCCGGGTCCCCGCCCCCAGGGGCCCTCTCTGGTCAGAGCTTGCCCTTCCTTAGAGCCCTTCCAGGCATTCGTTTTACGTCTAGATGTCCAAGACACATTCATACACATGCACACACAGTGTACACACGCTCGCACACACTCACACAAGTACACACCTCATCTCTTACCCCCTTCACAAACGTAGAACGGTAGTCTACTACCTGCAGTGTTTTCAGCCTTTTTAACCCCTTAACAATGTATCTTGGAAATGGTCAGTTCACAAAGAGATATTCATTCTTCATTGTTCTTCTTATGTTTATGCAAAGCCCCCCCCCCTTTAAAATCACATCTCCTCAGCCAGCATGTACCCCCAACACGAATCAAATTCATGGAGTCAGTAGCCAGAGTCCAGGTTCCTGGGGGCCGGGGTGGGGGGCAGAGAATGGGGAGTTAGTGCTTAATCGGACCCAGTTTCTCTTTGGGATGATGGAAAAGTTTTGGAAATGGATGGGGGTGACGGTGGCACAACACTGAATGTAATGAACAGCATGAATCAGAGATCCAAATGTGGTTAAAAGGGGAGAATTTTAGGTTGTACACCATATGCTACTAGAATAAAGAAAAACACAAAAACCCTGGGACTGTACAACACTAACAGTGAACGCTGCTCTTAACTATTGACTATAGCTAATAGCACAGTTATAATAATATTCCCTCATCAATTGGAACAAAGGTACCACACAGAGACAAAATGCTAATAGTGGGGAGGGGTATATGGGAACTCAGTGTTTTCTGCATGATATTTCTGTAAACCTACAACTTATTTAATAATGATAATAAAAAAATCACGGACACACTGACCCAGTGGGCTCCACTCTGCTTGTTAGCGGTGGGAAGGAATTAGGGCTTTATTGGACATTGGGGCCAATCTGTGCGGCTGTAATGAAACCAGCAGGCTTTAGAGAAAAGAATGGCACCCATGTCGGCTATTGTGACTTGGCCAAGGGCCATTCAGTAATTAGGGGGCCTTGTCCTTTATTCACATCTGGCCTTTCTGCGGCCAAGGTCCTGCGTGCGGGAGCAGGCTGGCCCTGGGGGTCCGCACCCTGGGGCTGGGTGGGGGCCGGGGGCGCAGGCCCGCGCCCTGCCCGCCGGGAGCGGTGGCCCGAGGGCGGCGGCTTCCCCAGGGACCGCGGCCGGGAGGAGCCCGCGCGCCCCCGCGTGGCCGCAGAGAGCAGCGCCGCCGAGCGAGCCGCTTTGTGCCAGGGCGGGAGAGGGTTCCGCGGCGGGGAGGGGGGCCCGGGACGCTGTGCGCATCCGCGGAGCGTGGGACAGTTAGACGGGCGCCCTTCGGAGGCGCCGACCTGAGCGGGAGGGTTTACTGGTGGGGTGGGGGGTCGGGGGGCGCCCGGCGGCAATACTCCGGGAGATGAGGCTGTCTGTGCGCAGGGCATCCTCCAGGCGTCCCGGAGCCCGCGGGCAGGGGCAGCTTCTGGAGGCTTCGTGGAGGAGGTGGGCCTGGGAGAACAAACAGGTGCGTGAGACGGTGGGGGCCCGGCCAGGGCCGGTCTGGTAGAGTCGGTGCGGCTGGGGTGCAGCGGAGTGCACGGGACAGGGGGAGTTGTGGGAGGGCTTCAAGACGCCCTGTGGTGGGCAGTGGGCCGAGGCACTCATGCCAGGGGTTGACCGGAGTTCCTGGCCCCCCCCGCATCTGGGGTCTGTGTGTGTGTGTGCCCCAGGGTGGGTGCAGGTGGAGAAATGGCTGCCAGGAGAGCCGAGGGGATACTTCTGAGGATCCCCAGGAAGGAGGTGGGTCTGCCGGGTCAGGAGGCGCTGTTGGGTGGGTGCTGGTGAGGCCTCGTCCCTTTTGACTTCAGCCAAGCTCCTGGCAGGGCCTCTAGGCAGGAGACGGGCCCACAGCCAGCAGCCCCAGTCCCAGGTGGGTTCTCCAGCTGTCGAGAAAGCTGTTGACGTGCAGCTGACAGGCCGCACGGTGTTGGGCTGGGGTGGCCGCTGCTGCTCCCAGAGCCGATTCTGTGCATCTCCAGCCAGCTCTGCCTTGGGTGACGTCTCTGAAATCGGCCCTGTACTTACTTTACACCAGGCAGAGCGACACAGCAGGGATCACGGCTTTTTGTTTGGGCCCAGAGAAGGGGCCTGCTAGCAGCCACTGCAGCTGGCTCCTGGGGGAGCTCCTGAGAATGGGCCTGACCAGTGACTTTGGAGGAGCCCACATCTGGGGTGTTTGGAGAACACAGGATGTGGACGTGTCTTGTGTACTCTGCAGGATTACAGAAATCTTACTTCAGCCCTTCCTTATTCTAGAAGCGTCACTTCAAGGACCTGATCCCTGAGAAACACAGAAAGCTAGTGGTGTAGATGAAAGTACCCGGGACAGGAATTTAGGAAAACAATGTGGAGACACAGCCCTGCCACTTTCTGGTGGCCCTGGAATCGTCTGCTAGCTCCTCTGGGTTCCAGCGTCCTCATCCGTGGGAGAGAGGGGGCGTTGAGGGATGCATCTTCCGGCCCCTTCTAGTGTGGATGTTTGGCAGTGAACATCTGCCTCCTTTTGGGAACATTTCCCTCTCTTGATTTCAGGCCAGGACAAACTCCTGGCTTCTCTGCCACCTCATGCCTCAGCGAGCAGTGTGGGGACCCGCGGGATAGCCCTCTGCTCTATGTCCACCCTCTGGCCAGGGGCTAGCTCATCAGGTCCCAAGTCTCCAGTTCAAATTACCAGCCCCCGCCATGCTCCTGGTGACAGATGCACATGTGCCCGTGGTTTAGGACACTGTGTGGCCTTGGGGATGGACTAGGGCCCACACAGGGCTCTGGTATCCAACACCTGCCCTCCCGACTTCACATCTCATGGAGTGGCTCCACCCTTCACCAAGATGCTCAGGCCCCAAACCTCAGGCTCTTTGCTTCCCCCTTTGCCCTCATGTGCACTCTCTGGGAAACGTGGCTGCTGTGCCTCTCAGGCATTGCGAATCTGCCCACTTTTCGCTGTGCCGGCTCTGGGGTGGCCTGCCTGCACCCCCCAGGGCCTCCTAACTGGCCTTTGCTTCCTTCACAGGCCCCTGCCCAGCAGTTAGCAGTGTTCTTTTAAACATCTGCATCAGGTGGCATCACATCCCTGCATAAACGCACCTGCATGGGGTTTCCCCGGTGCCCAAGGTGGCATCTAGAGGTCATAGCAGGTGACCATCTCCTCCACTGCTGTCCTCACAGGCCAGCCCCCCGCCGTGCGACTTCCTTTCCTTCCTAGAACCCGCTGAGTCCGTCCCTCCGCTGGGCCCCTGTGCTCAGCCTTCCCTCTCCCCAGAGTGTGACAAGGCCCCTCCTTGTCACTCAGGTGCCACCCCCGAGAGCCCTCTCTCTACCAGGCCACCCCGAGAGTGGCCCCACCCTGCCCCTCTCTGCCTCTGTCCTGTTCATTGATGTGCCCACAGTGTGTTGTCTGTCCCACCCCAGCATGTAAATGACCAACTCCAGAGCTCAGGGCCTGGCTGTCTTGTTTCTCGCCGTTCCCAGAGCCCAGACCAGAGGCGGCCCCGAGTTGGCTGCAGATTTCCAGAACGAACGAATGAGCTCCTCTGCTTCAGCCAGAACTTCTGACTCCACAGGGCAGAACGAGGAGGGTGGTCTCTCAGCAGCTGCGAAGCCCCCGAGGCCAGGTCCAGGGCATATTTCAAGGACGACCCCCTGGACGGCCTCCAAGTTCTCCGCTGTCCCTGGAGGCACGCACAGACCTTGGTGGGAAGCGGGGGGCTCTGGGAGGAGGCCAAGGGGATCGCCGGTTTCTGGGGGTGGGAGTGGGGGTGGGGGGGGCACCTGCTTTGGGAAGACCTCTCCAAGCCCAAAGCAGGGAAGATGGAAGGGACCCCTGACTTGTGCCTCGGTGTCCCCCGACTCGTGCTTCTTGGCGGCTCTGGGCTGGCTGCCCAGATTTGTAGAGGGGCATCAAGCTTGAATAGCAGGGAGGGAGTGCCATCCCCTCCTCGTCCCGGGCCTCTGACCTTGAGCTGAGGGGCACTAAGGGATCTTGGCCAGAAGCGTCCCAGCCACCAGCAGTCCCATCACCAGGGGGGGCCGGCCACTGGCCTGGAGAGCGGACCCTGAGAGAATTGGAAAGATCCGAGTGAGAGAAGACATGTGGCTATGTTATTTCACCCCAACTTCCCACACGGCTGGCCGGGCTCTCCCTGAGGGGTGCCTTATTGCACCCCCATGGGCCCCTGACTCCATCCTTGTCATCTCACAGGACCGCTCACAGCCCCTGCTCAGGAGTCCCTGTCTATTCTCAGCCAGGCCTCCCCGGGGGTCCTCCCCATTGTCAGCTGTCAGGTGGCCTTTGCCCCCTGGAAGTGCCAGGGAGGGGTGAGAGTGTGTGTGCGGTAGGGGAGGTGGAGAGAGGGAAAGCTCCAGAAGGAAAACCTGGCAGGGCCGTGTTGGACATGGGGGTCGTGGGCTCGGACAATCCACTTCGTGCTCTGACCCTCAGTTTCCCCTGTGCACATGAGGGCCCATCACGTCCTCCTGCCCTCCCTCCTGTGCTGCTGGGACTCGTGTGCTCCACCACTGTCCAGGGCCGCGGGGATGTGATTGGGAGGGAGAGAGGAGCAGCCCTGGGTGGGGCCCACGGGTCACCAGGTGTGCAGGACACGCGTGTGCACACCCACTCCTGGCCCCTGGCGGCAGGGGCGGGAGGTGCCCCCCTCACCTGAGTGGAGCACGGGCAACAGGGTGCTGAGGTCCCCGTCGTTGGCCTCGGGCACAATGCCCAGCAGCTGGCACATCAGCTCATAGACATGGATGCTCTCGAAGGGCTCCACCTCCAGGCCCTTCTTGAAGTTGGGGCCCACAGCCCGGAAGATGGTCTTCATGTCCATTTCTCTGTTATCGAAGCCGTGTTCCCCATTGTTAAACTGGACATTCAGCCTCTGCCAGGGTGGGAGCACGGGGCCTGGGCTCTTACAGGGGGCACCCGGCTCTCCCAGCCTGCCCCCACCTCTCCACCAGCACCCCCTGGGAGGGTTGGTGGCCAGACTTGGCAGGGGGCCATAGGAAGGAATAAAATGAGGCAAGGGAGAGTCTGGGACTCAGTTTCCCTATACTCAGAGCCCCCAAAAGGTTAGTCACTCTGAAGAGAGAGCTTGGGTAAAATGTTGGTGAGATGAACGGCAACTCTAAGTAAATGGGGGCTTGAGAGCTGCCAGCTGCTTCCCTTCCCAGGCCTTGCTTCTGGTTCTGCATCCCCTCCCTGGCTCTCTGCCCATGGGATTTGAGACTTCTCTCCCTTGTCTTGACTGGACTTCCCACCCTCCACCCTAAATACACACTCCTACCGTGCAGTGACGGCTGTGTCCCTTTGGTGATGGGCCTGCCCCTCGGATCAGGGACCAGCTGGCAACTGGGGGCCCAGCGGGCTGCTTACCCCGTGGATGACGTAGCTGAGGTCACTGTACATGAGCAGGGGGGTGACCCTGGGGTGGTTGGCATAGTGTAAGGACTCGGGGAAGTCCTCCTTCTTGTAGACGTGGAGTTTGGGGTGGGCGTCCTTGAGTGCTGCGTATACCTTCTCCAGCAGCCCTTCCTTGGGCAGGAGCATCCCGTTGGGCCCGTAGTCGAGCAGCTCGAACTCAATGTCCTTGAAGGTGAAGTTGGGGAACTTGTGGAACTCCACCAGGTCACTGGCTGTCTTGTTGACCGTGGTCATGCCGTGGTCGGAGGTGATGATGAGGTTGAGGCTGTGGGCGAGGCCGTGGCTCTCGAGGCTCTGGCGGAGGTAGCCCACAGTCCGGTCCACCTGCATCACCATGTCTTTCCTCTCCTGAGACTCGGGCCCGAACCTGTGTCCCGTGGAATCTGGCTCCCCGAAGTAGAGTGTGACCAGGTCCAGGCCGTCCTCGGTGAACCAGCGCATCACGGTGTCGATGTTGGCCCGCCACTCCTGCTCGTCCTTATAGTTGTGCAGGATGCCTTCCTTCCGGCTCAGTGTCACCGCCTCACCCTGGTAGGTGACATTCCCACCGGGGTAGAAGAAGGAGCCTGTCCTCAAACCCTGTCGGGGCGAGGCAGTGTCAAGGCCAGGCCACCCCTTGGCTTTCCCCATCCTCGTCATTCAAAGGGTCCATATTTACAACTTTGCCTCCTTGCTAAGGGGTACGTGTGACCCCCAAGCCCACTCTCCAGGGGGCCTTGGTGGCTGTTCATGGCCATGCACACAGTCCACAAACCAATGCCCCCTACCCCCACCATTGCAATTTATGATTAAACTGGCTTAAATTGGTGTTCTGAGGCTGCATTTCAATGTTGCTCTAAAACATTCTCAAGGGAAAGCGGCTGCTTCCAGCTGGGATGCAGTGGGGCCCTCCCCGAGAGGCTGGGGAGGCAGAGCCCCTCCCAGGGAGCCGCTGTGCACGAATTCAAGGAGGAAGCAAAAGACAGGAGGTGTGTAGAGGCAGAAACCCACTTGAAACGAGGTTCTGTGTCAATGGATTGTAGAAATTTTGAGGCCAGAGGCTCTGGGGAACCTAACCCTGTGTTTCCCCTTGCAGGCAGAGGGCCAGTACTTGCTAATTCTGGTTTTGAGGTGACTCTATACCATTAATGCCCAGAAACAGCTGTATTTGCCCTCCCATCTACCCCCCCCCACCTGCCCACTGACTCATCCCCTTCTCACTGCAGCCAAGAAGCCTTGTCATTTTTGAAAGGCCTTTTGCATCTCGGTTACCTCATGTTAGCTTGAATGGAACTGTTTTATAAGGGGAAATGGAGCCCAGTGGACTTGGGACCAAATGAGCTAATGGCTATAAAGTGCCCCCCAGGTGGACAGTGTCCTCATTGTCATGGGACCCCGGCCACTGGCCTTGGGTGGAGCCACCAGGAGACCCTTCCCTTCCGCCTTCCATCCCCACTCCCAGCCACTGCCCCTCCAGCCTTAGTCTGGCCACCCGCTTGTCTTTCCATAAATTCAATTGCTGTTTTACTTAGGAATCCATCTGGTCTCCAACCACCTGCCATCTTTCCTTTCATGCCACACGCCTTGCGGCTTGTTTGACCCACACCAAGTCCTTGGCGTTGGCTTTTCCTGCAGGTGGGGGCTCTGTGTAGACCCATTCCCAGTGTGCCGGACCCAGACGTGGGCGGTGACGCTGGCTATAAGGCGGGCGTGGGCTCTGAAGTTCCTTCCTGGCTCAACTTGAAACCCCCCCCTTTGGCTTTGTTGACTAAAAATCATCTCTTCACCAAGAAGCTCAAGAGCACGGCAAGATGGTGGGGTTCCTGGGCTCAACCTACAACCCATCTCCTATTATCTTCTCTCTGGCTCCTCAGAATTGAGCTTTTGAGTCCTGTGAGGGGTGTGGTTGGGGGGTGCTCCCCGGTGCAACCCACAGGAGTTGAAGGGTCCAAGGACCCACTGTCCCTGGGCTGGGAGGGGCAGTGCAGCCAGCCCTGCCTTCGTCCCACTGCTCCAGGGGGGCCTCACCTTTTATTCGGTGGGTCTGAGTCCCCGGGCAGGACTGCGTCTTACGTGCCTGAGCCCGAGGCAGGACTTAGCCCACGGGTCAGTGCTCACCAGCACCCACCACCCACCACGGGACCCCACCCAGGACCCTCCTCTGATAGGAACGCTGGAGCCCTCAGAGCAGACTGGGTCTGCCTTGGCTCTCCCATGGCCCAGGCCCCACTAGGCCCCGCTGGGTCCGGGGGCAGCATTACCTGCCTCTGGGCAGTGACCCAGATGGGGACACTGCCGTTGTCCCACCAGCTCTGGATCCCCAGCGTGGTGTGGTACGGTAGCTTCAACTTGGAGGTCGTGTTGTAGAACATGTTGTGGACGACCCCGTGGTTCTCGATGTGCTTGCCTGGGGGTGGGAGGCAGGGAGGCAGGGGGGTTTCAGGGTGGTGGGGACCGGGGAGCAGTGGTTGGAGGGGAGCAGACTTTCTCACACCCTGCTAGTGGGAGAACGCTTGGCAGGGATGCTCCCAGTGAAGAGTCCCGTGCTCTTTGACTCACGCCCTCTGGAATTGTCCCACAGCTCGATGTGTACACACACCCGATCACACTCGCAAGGACATCATTTGCAGCCTTGATCGCTTTAGCAACAGATGGGGAACTACCCAAATGGCCATCGGGAAGGAACTAGTTTAATAAATTATGGTCTGGCCATAAAATCGCATCCCAGGCAGGAATGAAAAAAACCAAGTGGAGCTCCATGAGCTATTTTTCAAACTTAGTTTTTAAATAGGAAACGCGTGCGCAAGGACCTAAGTTCAAAAGGCACAAAAGTTATGAAAGGAAGGACAGTGAAGGGTGTGCTCTGCTTCCCACTCCCGTCTGCAACATATTAGGCACAGAAGGGGAAGTGCGGAAGGGGAAGCGGCTGCTGTGAAGGAAGAGGGGGTGCGGTTGTGGAAAGGCTGGTTAAGGACACACTGTCCAGAAGGATGTGTGAGGAACCCCAGCCTTGGCAGGGAGCTTACTTATCATTCTCTAGCACCCTGGGGTATGGTTTGATTTTTTTTCTTTTTAATCTTACGTCTGAACTGTTTTAAAACTTATAGAGGTAGAGGAAGGCTGGGCAGATCCGATAGGGGCTTGGGAGGCAGAGGAGGAGGGGGCTGAGCAGAGTGGCAGCCAGGTCTGAGGGCCGAGCAGGGGAGGCGGGCAGGCAGTGGGGAAGCAGCTGAAGCCTCTCTGCCTCCCAGCCACTCTCACCTCCTCCAGAAGCCCTCCTGGATTGCCATCCCCATGGCCCGAGACCACTGGGCATTTTGAGCTTGCCTACTGTCGGTGGTGGGAAACAGCCTCACGGTTTCCGTGGCTGTGTCATGTGTCTTCCCAGGGAGTGTGTTCCCTTCTTGGAGCAGGAGCAGGGATGGTCTCTTTTGTCCCCACATGTTGCCTGGGACCGAGCTCTGTGCATCAGGGCTCCTTCTGATGGTCCCCTGGTTCTCATTCCCCAGCTTCCCCCTGCCCCACCCATGCCCCATTCTGAGGCCGGACACTCACCAGTGACCAGGGTGAAGTGGCAGGGGCTGGTCAGGGTGATGAAGGCCGGGGTCATGTAGCGGGCTTTCACCCCATCGTGCGCCATGGTGTCGAGGTGGGGGGTGTCCACGTCCTGGTCATAGTTCCAGCGGAAGCCGTCGAAGGACACGAGGAGCAGCTTGTTTCGGGCGCCCTGCCTTGGGATGGGCGCAGCGGCCCCCGGGGCCAGGAGGGTGGCCAGGGCCACGGCTAGAAGCACGGCCTGGGACCCCATGATGGGCTCTCCTGAGACGCAGAGGCACTGGGATGCTTCCTTCCACGGAGGAGAGCAAAGTCCCAGGGTCACTTGGCGTGTCCTCGCCCGGATATCTCAGGAATCGTGATCGCGCACATACCCGACTCTTCAAAAGAGAACTCCGAGCGCCGGCCGGTGCCACCCCTCGAGCCTATGTGTTGTCATTGACTGTGAGCCTATGGGCCCCTCCCCTGACCCCCGAGTGTCCTCACATGGGGATGGGGGGCAGCGAGATCCAATGCCCTCACCTGATATCGCAGAACCCACCAGCAAAGCCTCCTTGGGGGTGTAGTCAGTCCCCGAACCCACCCACTTGCCCTCTCTGGGGAGGGGTCCGTGCACACAGCACCCCTCCACCTCGTGATTCATATGCACCCCGGAGACTGAGAACCACAGAATAAGCCCACCACCCATTCATGGATTCTTACAACAAAATGTGCGTGGGGTGCCTGCTGCAGGAGAGCCACGGAGGGGAGCTCCTTCCCTCGTGGCTCTTATGGCTTTGGGGTGAGGGGGCACAGACCCCCAACAAACAAAGCAGATCCTGCATTTAGGCGTGTGCAGCCACAGGGACAATTTCAGGGGGCTTTGGGAGAGAATAGTGGGGTGTGCGCAGGGGGCTTAATTTACACCAGCATCAGGGGGTGAGAAGCAAGAAGTCTTCTCTGAGGGCTTGGCATTCACTCCAGCCCCCAAAGGATGGGTTTAGCCCGGAGAAGAGGGCATCAGTTTCCCAGGCTGTTGTGGGAAATAAGCATCCCATCCCATGCCGCTCCCCTGGCTTCGGGGGGCTGCGGGCAATCCCTGGTGCTCCTTGGCTTGGAGACACCTCACCCCAATCTCTGCCTGCTTGTTCACCTGGCTTTCTGCCCTGCGTGGTTCAAAATCTCCCTCTCTCTTTTCTTACAGGACCCCAGTCCTGGATTTAGGGTGAACCCCAAATCTGGGGTGGGTTCACCTCAAGAGCCTTAGTTACATCTGCAAAGACCCTATTTCCAAATGAGGTCACGCTGGCGGTGCTGGGAGCCAGGACTGCGACCTGGCTTTCTGGGGGAGACAATTCACTCATCACGGTCAGGAAAGCCTTCCAAGCGTGCAGGGAGTGAAGACTCTGCCCCCCGGGGCAGTGAGGGGAGGCAGGGGGCGTGGGGGCGTTTAGGGGAGGAGGAGGGTGGTCGAGCCATCACCGGGAGGCGGGCAGGGCAGGCCAGGGGCCCGAAGGCCATGGAGGAGTCAGGATTTTATGCCGTGGCACAGACGGCTAATGGTCCCCTAACATCTGTTCCTCCTTCTTTTGGAATAAAATGGCCGCCAAGACTACAGACTACATGTCCCAGCGGTCCTTGCGACTACACGTGGCCATGTGACTAAGTTCTGGCCAATGGGACAAAAACAAAATGTCATGTGATAGACCCCTGTCTCTTCCTGGTTGCTGCGTCGCTGTTCCCTTTTGATTCTTCCTCTGTTCTGATGCTTCGGTCTCAGATGCTGCCCCTGAGCTGGGAAGGGGGGATGGGGCTCCGCGGGGTGAGCCTGGTTCCCGAGGGCGTCCTGGGGCAGCATGGTCGGGCCAGCCCTGGACGGCCCAGCCCTAGGTGCCATTCTCCCAGAAAGAAAGAAACCAACTTCTTTTTCTATTGCTGAAACTCCATTATTTGGGTTTTCTGCCACTCTCCGCCAGATCTATTCCAAATGGATAATATGATAACGGCCCTGGGAGGCATCGCTGGGTTTTAAGCGCCGTGTGGTGTCTGGGTGGAACATGGAAGGGAGGAGAGAAGGCGGGAGATGAGCTAACAGGAGCTGAGGCCAGGGTCTGGGGCAGAGGTGCACAGATTTGGGATATGGCAGAACCGGCAGGTCTCGGGGTGGGTGGGGTGGGGGTGTGGGTGCGGGAGGAGTCAGGGTGGGCCTGTTCCCACTTGGCATTTCCTCCTGCTGAGCCCCACGGGAACTCGGACTCCTGCTCACCCTCTCCTGCCTGCCTGGGACTAGCCTGAAGATGGCACGTAGGGTCTGGTTTGGGGTAACTTCCCCATTTTCTTGGCTCTGGGTTTCACTAATGTTTTGCTACAGGGTGCGCCTTGATTCACCAACGTATGTTTCCTTCTTCTTCCCTGATCACATAGACTGCTTCAAAGAAAATAGTCTGTAGTGGTTGATTTTAGCTAGCTTCAATGAAAATAGTTGGTGTGCATTTCCCGTATGCCAGGCACTGGGGGCTGTATCCATGATCTCATTCAAGCTTCAAGGTAGTTCTTGAAAGTAGGGGTTATTAATATCCTCACGTTACAGATGAGGAAGCAGGCAAAGAGAGGTTAAGTTCACTCAGTGAGTGGAGTCCTCAAGGCTTGAACCCAGGCCTCCTGCCTCCAGAGCCCCAGCTTTGAAGCACTACTAGATGTCATGATTTACCAGCCTTTGCTTATTTACTTTCCTATTGTTGGGCTTTGGAACAGTTTACAACTTTTTCTTTAACAAAGAGTGCAGCTGTGAATATCTTGGTATGACTGACTTTTTTCTTTTCTATTAAAAAAAATACATTATTTCCTTGGGGTACAGGACTCAGAGAGGGATTATGGACAAAGGATATAAAGGCAATATGGTTTCTATTACTTACGATCAATCAGATTGCTCTCCCGCTCTCAGAAAAGGCTGGAGCAGTGGGTGGTACCTCCCGCCACTGATTGATGTAAGACCACCGACCCCCCGACCCCCCAACTCTGTGCTATCTATATCAATTTTTTTTAAATACCCCAAAAGAAACTCTGCCAATGGGTGTTATTTTGAATTTACTTTTGGTAGCTTAATATGCAAGTAACGATATCTTAAAGTTTGAAGCCAGAAAGGCTGGGACGTTTTCCATGTCATGCTTTCTTCCTTCTCTCTCATTCCCCATGACTCGACTCTTATGGTCTTTGACCAGTTATCGTGGGCTCTCAACACTGAACTGTGTGTTTCTCTCAGTTCTTCACATATTTGATAATGTGTGTTTTTTGAATATACACTTTTGGAATATAATTTTTGATAGTCTTTTATTGTTTATATTTGTCACTTGTAATTTTACCCCTCCCCTTGCATGTTGAGTCATGTTGATTATTCTTTGGGAAAGAAGCAGACTCTGTGCTCCCTGAAGGAAGGGGTTCTGGCTTCTCGTGCTCCCTGAAGGAAGGGGTTCTGGCCTCTCGTTTGGGTTGGATCTCCGGAGGCTGACATAAACCCACGCGACATGCTCAATGCGCTTGCGCTTTTTTAAAAAAATGTTTGTTTTTATTTACTTTCTTCTTATTTATTTACTTATTTATTTTTACCGTGCAACAAAACCTTTATTAACATTTTGAACAGGTTCAGCTATTACTAAAACTGGTATTTTTTAATTTTTAAAAAAATTTTAATTAAAACATTTTTTTTCTTTTTAATGTACTTTTGCTAAAAGAATGAATACATTTAGAGACAACATGTATGGAGACATCTATCATTCTTTCTGGTTAGGCAAAACATTTCTTTTAAATAAATGTTTACTTTTAGAGTTGTTTTAGGTTTACAGAAAAATTGTGAAGATGCTACAGAGAGTTCCTGTATACTCTGCATCCACTTTTTCCTCCCTTCCATGAGTGAGATACATTTGTCACAATTAATGAATCATTATTGATTCATTAGTAATAACTAAACTCCATATTTTGTTCACATTTCCTTAGTTGTTCCCTAATTTCCTTTTACTGTCCCAGAATTCCATCTGGGATACACATTTCATTTAGTCGTCGTGCCTCCCCAACCTTCTCTTGGCTGTGACAGTTTTTCTGACTTTCCTTGTTTTTGATGATCTTGGCAATTTTGAGGGGTACTGCACAGATATTTGGTAGACTGTCCCTCATTTTTATGGTGTTGTTCTCATAACTAGACCAGGTTGTGGGTTGGGGAGAAAACCACAGAGATAAAGTATCATTCTCATCTTATCACGTAAGGTCCATCCCATCAACGTGCCTTATCACAGTTGATGCCGGCCTTGACCACTGGCCGAGGCAGTGTTTGTCAGTCTGCTCCACTGCACTGTCCTCTTCGGAAGGCAGTCGCTATGTGGGGCCTGCATGCAAGGAGCAGGGAGTTCTGCTCCCCTTCCTGCAGGATGGAGTATCTACATAAATTGTTTTGAATTATTCTGAACAGGTTTGTCTACTCTTCCCCATGAATCAAATTATTCAATCATTTATGTATATCAGTTGGACTCACAGATAGTTATTTGATACTTCGGGTTCTAATGCAATACTACTTTATTTATTTTGTTGCTCAAATTGTTTCAGTTCTGGCCACCGGGAGCTCTTTCTGTTGGCTCCCCTGTCCCTCTGAAATATCCTCTTGGCGGTCTTTTTGGGAGTACTTCCTTCTTGGTTTGAGGTGCTCCCAGCTCATCTCTGTTTCCTGCCCAGTCTTGGGAGCAGCATTTCTCAAGGGGCTTTTGTTCCTTTTAGTGGGGACTGGTTTTAGAAACCAAGAATCAGGTGCTCGGTGTGCTCGGTGCTACCGGGGTGTTGGCAGCACTTTGCCAAAGTTGTCATCCTGGCTGTTCTCCAAGCCGAGGGCCTCTTGACAAACGCAGGGGGATGGTGGCTCCAGGGGTGGCATTTGTGGGCAAACTGGCCTCTGTGGCAGAGAAGGGCGCTGATGGTCACTCCTTGGCGAGAAATGTGGAAGCCTGCAGCTGTCTGTGTGTTGTTTTTTTTGCCTGGGGGTCCGGTCCAGGTAGAGATGGCACCATGCAGCTGAGCCAGGCATGGGGGTCAGTCAGGCCCGGGACAGTGAGCAGGGGTCTCCTCCTGGCTGGCGCTGTCCGCTCTCTTTCATAGCGGCATCATTCTGTGTCCCTGGCTGGGCTGTGTGCAGCACTTTACCCAGTGCCCAGAGGCCAGCATGCAGTAGGCGTTTAACTGATGGGTCTCTATGCACTGGTGAAAGAACACGTGTGTGCAGCCAGCTTCATCTGCCATGGCCTCCCGCCTGGTCCCCTGGCTTCGTCTCTACACAGTGCTGGAGGGAGGTTTTGAGAACAGGCATCACCTTCTCCAGCCACTGGGAGCTCGGGAAGCCTTGCGGGCTGTGGGGCGGGGGAGTAGGGGCTCTGAGCTGCTCTGTTCCCTCTGGTGGGGCACTCGTGTGGGTCGTGGAGTCCACCCCGTGATTTTACACAGTAACACGTGAGGTGAAGTCGGGGCTGGGCTGGCCTCTCCTGCCCCCTGGCCCAGCGTCCTTTTGGGGTGGTGGGAGTGGTATGGCCAACATGTTTCTGCTTTGGGGGATGCTGAGCACAGACCAGCCAGCTATCAGTGCAGAGTCCCCAGCTGGACAGAGCCGGGTGAAGACAAATTGACTCGGGGACATGGCAGGCGGCCCTCCCCACTCACTCGGGGCCAGTGAGCAGGCGGGGGCCATGTCTGCTTCATAGGGTACTTCCAGCAGTGCAGGGAGCCCCGGGCTTGACACCTGGGAGGCCATTTCATCCTTATGTACTTGGGGTTCTGAGCCTGGAGCAAGTATTGGGGAACAGTGGGAGGCCCCAGAAGCCACGTGCAGACAGGCCCCAGCTCACGGGTGTGTCCGGGGACTGGCTGGGTCTCGAGGAAGTGGTCAAGTGGCCGTGATCTTTGTGCCTGGGGTGTTGTGTCTTGGAAGAGACAGTGGCCTGAGGATGGTGATTCCTTCCCAAAGGGCCATGGCCTTCTGGTGGCACAGGGGCAGGAGCAGCCGAGAAAGTCGCCCTTCCAAGAGATGAGCTGCCCCCAGCCCAGCCCACTTTGGAACCATCTGTCTCGTCACCGGCGTCACCCCTCGGCTGGGGCTGGAGAGGACCAGGGAGGCACGGTGGGGGCCGGGGTGTGGCCCGGTGAGTCCTGGGGCCTGAGTTACCATCACTGCTGCGGGGCTTTATTAGTGGACGAGGCTGCACATTGTCAATTGCTGTTGCCTTTTGTGACTTCTCAGGGGCTTTATCTCCGTGGCCTCCTGGCCTCCTGGCTAAATGAGGATTCATATTTTAACAGGATTATGTGCAGTGGGTTAGCAATTGTCCCCGGGGACTGCGGTGCCCCCTCCCCTCCCCCGTAACCCCCTTCCCCCAGCCTCCCCTGCTGCCTGGCCAGGAACTGGGGGGCCATGTAAGGACAGGGGGTGAGTGGGGAGGCTGGGATGTGGGGTTTGGGTGCTGGGCATGCGTGCATCTCGTGGAGCTGGGAGGGAGCCCCCTGAACCCCAGGCATGGTGCAGGGACAGCGATTTCACAGGGGGTCTGGGAAGGGTGTGCTGGCTGCTGGCTGTGCGGACGTTTCCACGCAGGGCTGTTCATTCCTTGGGGGCTCCCTGAGTCCTGGGGCCCCTTCTCCCTTTGGCAGGGGTCCACCATGAGGACAGATGGGCCTGCCGGCCACTACGGTCCCTTCTCCTGGTCCTCGGCCCTTCGGCTGTTCCCAACCTGCTCCTGGCCGACTCCCTGGGCTCCTTGCCCTGCCTCTCTGAGGTTTATGCAAACAAGAATTGACTCGAAGCTGGAGGGGCCTTGGGCAGCAGCTGCAGCCCGGCCTGGACAGAGGCTCTGACGCAGCTCAGCCCCTGCGCCTGGGGCTCTCCTCCTGGGTTTTGAGTTGCGGGGGGGGGGCGCTCCGGGGCCTTAGGCAATGGGGCCTCAGGGACACGGAGGGACATGGTGGCAGGTGCAGCCTGGGGCCCCTGGGTGGGGACTGGGGCGGCGTGGCTCTCCCTGGGCTCCCTGTGCTTCTGGGAGGTGGGTGCCCCTTGCCCGGGCTGTGGGGTGGGGTTCACAGGCGGCTCCTGCTGGGCCTGGGATGGATGTAAAGGAAATTGCCGTTTGCTGAGATTCCCCTCCTTCTCAGACAGATTGAATTCAAGCTCGGAGGGCCCCTGTGGAAACTGCTCACGGGTTAGGACGCTGACCTGGGTGGAAGATCGGGCAGTGGGTGGAGAGCCCAGGAAGGGTGGCCTGGGATGGAGTAGGGGCTTAGAGTCTGAGTTGCTTTGCTGTCCTGGCTCAGCCGCAACCCTGGGTGGCTCAGCCCCTCCAGGGACCCTCCTGCACCTGAGGGGCGAGGCCGGGCCAGGGCAGCTCCGTCCTCCCTCATGGGAGCCTCCGCCCTCCCTCCCCGCCCCTGACTCCTGGGCACCCAGGCTGGCGAGGAGCCGACCCTGAATTCCCACTGAGAATGGACAAGCAGGGAAGGCGCTGATGGCTGAGAGGGACGCAGGCCAGGCTCAGGCCGGGCCCCAGAGCCCAGGGTGTCCGGTGGACCCTGCTGGCTGATGTCCCTCCTGGAGGAGAGTCCCGGCCTCACCCTCCCTGAGAAGCAGAGGGTCCCGGAGGTGCAACGAGGCAGACCCTCCGGGACGCCGTCTCTGCCATCACTCCCGCCAGTGGCTGCCTCCGTCTGTCTGTCCGCAGCTGCTGACGTGTGACAGCCAGGTGGGAAGAGGGGCTGTGGCTCACGCTTGGCGGGTCCTGCCATGGACAGCTTGGGCCAGCTTGGTCCCCCCGACCCCTCTATCTAGAGACCCTGCAGCCAGCCAGGTCCCTTCAGCCTTGAGAACCTGCCCACTGGGTATGTCTTCTACCCCGACTGGCTCACCCCAGATCCAGGAGCCCCTGGGGCTGAGACGAAGCGGCTGCCACCTCGGCTGAGGGATTCTGGGGTGAGGACACCCTGCACCAGGGGCCCTGTCCTTCTGGCAGCCAGGGTGCCACCCTCCCCTCCTGCTCCTGGGGTGCCTCAGCCCAGGCTGCCCCCACAGGTCCCTCCTTCTCTTGTGGCCCCAGCACCGTCCACTGCTAACTGGGGGCAGCACCGTCTCCCACTGAGCAGGCGACTGAGAGGCAGGGGGCCAGAGGACCTAAGAGTCTCCCCACTCCCACCAGGAACCCCCCTAGGTTCCTGCCTGCAGGGCAGGGGCCCTGGAGCCTCAGCCAGGAAGGTCTGGCTGTACCTGGCCCCATCCTTGGCTGAGCCACCCCCTCAGAAAGGAGCCACCATCCCACGCTACCCCCTTCTCCAGTCACAGCCTCATTCGGTCTCTCCTGCTCTGGATTGTCCGATCTACTAGTTGTTTTTTTTAAACACTTGCTGAGAAGTTGCTTGGTCATTGTCCCCTGCTTCCTCTGGGTATAAATCTTTCTTGCTATTATCTTCTCAGAACTGTAGCTGGTCTGGCCCTCGGCCACCAACCGTGGTCTCCAGGGATGCTCGGAACGTGGCCCTGGAATTTTCCACAAGGGCTCTTGCTGGGTGTGCTGGTGTAAACAGTGCCCCTCACACCCCAGTGGCTGAGCTCTGAAGAGCAGGGAAGGGGGTGGCCCATGACCGTGGCTGGGGTCTCTCCTTGGAAAGTGCCATCAGTGTGTCCTTCTGCCATTTGGGCAGCGGTGGTGGGGGACGGCTGCGGGAGGTGCAGGGATGGTGGGTGACATGGGAGTAGCTGGTGCTGACTTTGCTGAAGGTCAGGGCTGGCTGTGGGTGCTTCTGGAGCTGGGCTGGATGCTGGGGTTCCAGGAGGACTCAGGGAGGTGTCTGCTTGTTGGGGTTGTTATCTCAGAATCGCCCCCCCCGAGATTTGCAGAGAACCTGTTATCTCTGGAGCTGAACACTTTATGGCCACTTGGACGTTTGCTTGTGTCCTGATAATGAAGAAGGGACATAGGATGACAGATAAGGGATTACCTTTGTCCACATGGGTGGATAAGAGAGGGAAAGCAGCTCTCACTGCCCAGCCTGCCCCTCCTGACTCATCCCCCATCTGGGGACGGGATCTTGCTGGAGGCAAGGTGTGTCCCTTCTGTGTATGGGCATCCCACTGCCATCATTACCACCAACATTGCTGACAGTCCCTGGCTCCATGAAGCAGGACGCTTGGTGGCAGTTGGAGAGTTGGCGGCTTGGGGCTGACCTGAGGCTGCAGCTTCATGATGTCGAGAAACTGCCCGTCAGGCCCCCCATGACCTGCCCAGGCTGGGGGCTGCTGGAAGAGCTGAGAGAGCAGGGAGGGCTCCCATGCCCCTGGCCCCTGGGATCCTCCAACAGGAGTGTCCGGGAAACCTGCCATCTGAGGTTGGAGCTGCGTCCCACACGCCTTGGCTTTCCTGACTACTGCCATGGCGGTGGGAGCTTGTTAGTTTGCATCCATTGCTCACGCGTCTCCTTCATCTCAGCCACCAGCATCTCCTGGGGCCGCTCTGCTCAGCCGACATTTACTCGGCACCCACCGCGTGAGAGGCAATGGAAGCCCAGGCTTGCTCCCTGCCACCGAAAGCCTTTGGACCTAAATGGAAATCTATAACCTGCTTAACACTTCCAGGCAAATTAGTGCAGGGCCTAAAGACAAGCAAGAGAGGAGAGAATAAACTTTAAAGACACCTGCTTGCAGACATTTGAAGCTTTAAATCTCACTTAAATATGGGAAGTGGGGTGCCACCTCTGCTCCCCAGATGCTGATGACTTGCTTCAGTTGGCTGTGGTAAAAGAAAAACTTTCCATGCAAGTTAGGATCTCAAGGCTTAATCGAGCGACTCGTGAATGGGGCAGCGTCCATTCAGAAAGCGGAAGGCAGCTCCTCTGGGGAGGTGGAAAGGAGAAGCTCACGGAGGGCAAGAAAATGTTCTGATCGGCTGACATGAAGTTTCCATTTTACTTAGGGGGTGTATTACAAAGTGGGGAGCAGATGGTTGCTTAGGAATGAGGAAGTTAGCTGCCGATAACTGATTGGCTGTATTTAAATTTGGTTTCCTGGGCAAGCTCAGTGTTTACAGGAAATAGAACCCAGCTCAGGATTTTGCTTTTGCTGACTCAGCCTAGCACAGGCCACTCTGTGTTGGCCCTGTGAGATTTTATTCATCAGCTGGAAGGGCGGTGGGGAGGCTTGAGGGCTGGTGAATGTGCTTTGCCCACTGAGAAAGCTTTTCTCTCAACTACATCTAATCTCGTTTCTGGGGAAGATAAGATGAGGCTAAGTCATCGCGTTTTATCAGCACAGATTAAGAGCTGGCTCAGGTGAGGAAGCAAATTCTGCCTTGGGACAAGAAGAACATTTGCAGGAGCTGGGGTTCTATCTCTTTTCGGTTCCACGACCTCTTGGGGGATAAGAACACTTGTGGTGGAACCCCCTAGAAAATGCACGTACCTTCCTGACCCAGAAGCTTGGGATAGAGAACCCCAACCTGGTGGGGGTATGGGGGTGGCAGAGGCAGCCGGGGAGCCCTGGAGGGGTGGAAAAGGTGTGTGTGTGTGTGGGGGGGTGTGGTGGGCAAAGAGGCAGGGTCAGGGTCAGGGACAAGGCAGCGGGAGCACGTGATCTGTGGCCCGTCCCAGGGAGGCTCCCACAGCTCCTGCAGAGGTCAGCATGGCCTGCCCCCTCCCCGGCGGGCTTGCTCCCGGCACTGAAGGTTGCCAACGGTAGGGTGGGGAGGCTAGGGGTGACGGCAGCATGAGGACTAGAAGTTGCCTTGCCCGAGCTGCCTGGAGTCAAGGAGGAAGTCAGCCCCAGAAGCCAGGATGAACTTCCCGGCCCCTCATGTCTCACTCGGCCCTTCCTCGGGCCTGACGTTTGGACGAACTGGGAGAGGGTGTGAGTTCCCTCTCGCTGCTGTAACAAATGGCCATGGAACTGTGGCTCATGACCACATAGGTGTGTTCTCTTAGAGTGCTGGGGTCAGAAGCCTGGCCCGGGTCTCCCTGGGCTGAATGCCCAGTGTGGGCAGGGCTGCGTTCCTTCTGGAGGTTGTCATAGAACCTGCTTCCTTCCACCTTCTCGAGGCAGCCTGTGTTCCTTGGCCCATGGCCCCTTTCACCAGCGCCTGCATTACCCGGGCTTCTGCTTCTGTCTTGCATCTCCTCTGGCTTCCTGCCCACCTCTCTCCCTTATAAGGGTCTGCTTGGATAATCCAGGATAATTTTCCCATCTCAAGATCCCTTCCCTGTGGAATGTTGAATTGGGTCCAAAAGCCCAAGGGGGCTGGAGAGAGGTTGACAGTCACGAGGCGACCGAGATGCCTGGGTCTTGGAAGGATGGGCAAGGAGGAGGCTCAGGTGCCAGCCCCCCTGGGGGGAGGGGGTGGTGAGCTCACGGCCCAGGAAGCAGAAGGGGGCAACGAGGTGCAGTCGGTAGCCTTGTTGTCCAAAACTGGAATCCCCCCACTAAAGAGGGGTTCAGATACAAGCTGACTCAACTCTTGCAAATAAAATTTCCATGATGCCTGATCAGGTTTTTGAGATAGGACGTGTTTTTCTTCATTCCTAAATTTTTTTATAGTGAAAATTTTCAAAAACACTTAAAAATAGAGAATAGCATAATAAACTCTCATGTATGCAGTACCCAGATTCAACCCTTATCAAGAATGGCCACGTTTCCTTCATCTGCTACTGTTTTCTTTTTTCTTTGCTTTTTTCTCTTTGGCTGAAGTATTTGCAATCATGCAGCAGACACTCTGTAATTTTGCTCCTACAAACTCTGGACACAACTCTCAAGGGAAACTTTGTAATATGATCACAGCTCCATCAGCACAATAACAAAAGTAACAGAAAATCTTAGTATCAGCTAATGCCCATCCGTAATGAAATTTCTCTAATTGTCTCAAAAGCATCTTTTTTTTTTTTTTTTTTACAGCTGGTTTGTTTAAATCAGGGTGCAAACAAGGTCCGCGCATTATATTTGGTTGCCTTGCCTCTCGAATCTTAACCTAGAACAGGCAGCAGCGCCCCCCTTTCCCCCTGCTGTAGCTTGTGGAAGGAATCAGGAGCCGCCTTGCTGACTACCCCACGTTCTGGGTTTGATTCCTTCCTCATGGTGTCACCTTATCTCCATATTTCCCGCCAGTGGAGGTCAGTTCTAGAAGCTTGATTAGATTCAGGCTCATGTGTTTTTTTTCTCCCAGAACACTTCACGGGCAGGGCTGTGGGGTTTCCGTGGCCTCCCGTCAGGAGGCCCCAGCATCGGCCCCGCTGTTGGCACTCGACCAGCGGGGCCGGCTGGTGAAAGCCCCCCCACCCCCTGCAACAGCCTGTCAACTTTTTGGATATGGTCTCATCCATGGCCATTGTGTGAGACAATTATTTCATAATAGGCTGGAAATGGTGATTTCCTAACTGTATCATTCCTTCCACAGCGAGTGGCAAGAACTTTTCTATAAAACAAAGAACTTTCCCTTATCAACTAAGGTTATCGAGTTACCTGTAATACAGTTCATAAAGAAAATCCTTAGTTTTTTCTTTTAATTGACACTTTTCAAAGCAGTAAGTTGGGCTCTGATAACTTCCAATGAGGCCATGTTTTGATTTGGCTCGGCTCTTGCTGTCTTTTTCGCTTTCATATATGCAGCGTGTTTCACCCGAGTCCGTTGTTTTTTGGGCTCGCATTGTCCCCTCTCCGGCCGATGGGGCCGCTCTCTGCTCCCGTCTGAAATGGAAGGAACAACAGCCGGGGGTGTGGCCAGGCCGTTCCTCTGGACCCTGCCAGCCTTGGGGACGGGGCGTAGGAGGGCAGCGCCTTCCTCAGAGCATAGCTTTTCTTGCCCTGCCTTGAGCCCCCGTTGGGCCCCTGCTTCAGCCGCCTCCCCACACGGCATCTGGCTGGAGGGCTCGGAGCCTCCCGGAGCCCCGAATGGAGAAGTGAGAAATCCTGAGACCGAGAGATGCAGGGCCGGGAACGAAGACCCTCGGCCGCGGTGGCCTCCGGCCTGCCCAGCAGGTGGCGCTGCCGAGCCACGCATGGCCACCCGGGTCCCTCGAGGGCGGGAGGGAAGGGGCCGCGCGGCGGTGCGAGACCCTGGGCCCAGCTCAGCCCCTGCTTGGTGGAGGGGATGAGGGGAACCCATGCTGTGGACAGTGGGGAAGGGGACCACAGGGTGTGGGGCTCCCATGGGGAATGGGGTGGCAGCAAGAAGGCATCCTCCATCCCGCTCAGCAACGGAAGCTGCTTTTCCTGGGGTCCTGGTGGGAGGTGGTGATGGGAGTGGGAGTAGGGAGGGGCCCAGGCCCCGGGCCACAGCTGGTCCTGCCAGAAGATGGGGAGGGGGCACAGGGAGGGGGTGGGGAGGGGACAAGGAGGGAACACAGGGGGGTCCGGGCACAGAACAGTCCGGGGCTCCTGCTGTTCCCCCTCGTGGTCACCCTCCTGGGTGCCATCCTGGGGGTGGCTCTGGGCAGGTTGAGGAGTGGGTGGTGGGGTGCTGTGGACCACAGGGAGGGGCTAACCCTCCACAGCTGTGTCCGGGGTAGACCCTGGGCCCCACCCTCACCCCCAGCCCCGCCCTCTCCTCTCCCTCCTCCCCAGGGAGGAAACCCCGAGGTCCCACCTGATGGGTAGGAGGAGTCAGAGGAGAGATGCGGGGGTCCTGAACGAGGCGGGGCCTGGCATCATTCCTCATGAGGAGGTGTCTGGGGCAGCCCTCATCTCCTCTTCCTGGGGGCCTCATCTGATCACTCCCATCTCCCACCTCTCAGGTGAGCAGCCTGCCCCAGTCTCCCCAGGGCCCCGTGTGTGCCCTGCCCCCCGCCCCCCATGCTGCGTCCTCTGGGCAGTCGGCCTGGGCGCATTGGGCCCCACTCCCCAAGGCCTGCACAACTGTGGCTGCCTGGGCCTTGGAGGCAGATGGGGGGCTGCCCCCAGTCCCCATGACTCGGTGGACCCTGGGGCGGGGGATGAGCTGGCAAGCACGCCAAGACCCCCAAGGAGCTGTCAGCCAGGGAGGAGGGAGCTGAGTGGGGTCGTGGACAGCGGATCAAGACTGTCCCTGCTGGGGAGGCTCCGGACGTGGCGGTCACCATCCCCAAGGCCGCGGGGCAGAGGGGCAGGGCCGGTGCTGCCTCCTCAGGGCCAAGGCCCCCTTCCCTCTCCCTCTTCCTCCCCCTCTGGTGCCCCCCTCTGCCGTGGCCCTGGCCCCAACTGTTCCTCCTCCTCAGAGCTGCCAGATGGGGCTGGCTCCTCTCCGGCCCCTCCAGAGCTCCCAGGAGGCCCGGGCAGATGGTGGGCCGGGTGGAGAGACTGCCGGGGTGGCCGGACAGACTGTCTGGGCAGATGGTGGGCTGGCCGGGGCGGCAGCCAGGCCCCCTGAGTCATGCAGAGTCGCCCTCCTCCCTGAGGCTCAGGGCTGCGTGTCCCAGCCTGGCGCTGCCTGGGGTCTTGCAGCCGCTCCCACAGCTGGCCCTGGGCCACACTCACAGCGCTGGAGGGTGCCCACGGACCCCAGGGCCCGGGCACAGAGCTGCCGCGGCAGATGAGGGGCTTTCTCAATGGGTGGGGGGGCTCGGGGTCCGACGCTGAGGGGGTTGGGGGCAGGGAGATGCACAAGACGCATCTTGTCCTGGAGAAGCCCCAGCCCCATTGTCGTGAGCAGCCAACCTGGTATGAGTGAGGGGGGATAGGGGGCCGAGGGGTGCCGAGGGGTGGGGCTCACCTGTGTAGGGTCCAGGTGTGCCTCTCGGAGGAGGGGAGGAAGGAGGGAGGTGGGGACAGGGGGGTCTCCACGCTTGGCCTGTTGGGGGGTTCTCACCTCCTGTGACTGCAGTCTTTGCACCCTGGGGTGGGGATGCCACAGGTGTGTCCTGGGGTCTGAAAGTCCCAGGAGAATTCGTGATTTTGTTCTTATGTTGATAATGATAATGCAAAAGACTCCCCCACCCCCACCCCGTCTTTTGCAGTAACCATTTGCAACTGGTGGCCTTTTCTGCAGAATGGTTGTTGGTTTCTTTGGAGTTGGCATTTTCAAACTGGGGTCCTGGGACGCGGTCCCAGGACACAGAGGGCAGCGTGTTTCCTCAGGTCGGAGAAACCCAGGCGCCAGGGCTGGGGCATCAGGCTGGAGTGGAAGCTGGGGTGGGGGGCAGGTCCAGGGGGGCCCCAGGTGGTCCTAGCATCTGCTCCAGCTCTAGTGCCTCCTCTTGGGGAACCAAAGTGGGGCTCTGCTGCCCCCACCTCCCACAGCCTCCCCTGCCGCTCGGGCAGTGTCCTCCACAACCTGCCCCCTGGGCCCAAGATGGCACCTCCTGGGCTGGGGCTGAGGCAGGGGCTGCTGCCTGCCCCCCACTGCCCGCCGCCCGCCCCCTGCTGCCTGCCCCCCACTGCCTGCCATCCAACCCCTGCTGCCTGCCCCCCACTGCCCACCGCCTGCCCCCTGCTGC
>PVKY010000483.1:0-48190 GCA_004027775.1 Bradypus variegatus
GAAAACCTGGACCCACCCCTGCTGGATTTTGGTGGGAAATATCTATGATTTAAAACTGAAATGAAACACCACCTGCTTTATTCTCTTCAAAATGCACCCTGGATGTAAATCCAGGTGGACAGAGGGAAGGAGGAGGTGGCTAAGGTCTTATTTGCTGCTCTGAAACTTTGAGGGTGGGACTGGGAGGTTTTAGAGGCCATAGCCCAACTCAGTTAGCTTGTTCTTATCGTGGTGGGGCTCACCAGCTGGAATCTTCATTAACATAAGAGAACCCTAGTTGCTGGTTGCAGGCCCTTCTCCTGGGCATGTGCTCATTAGGAAGGAAGTTACAGAGTAAGGAAGAGGGAAAGACATGATAGGGTTTGGTGTTTTAACTGGAAAGGGAGGTAATCAGTGATAGTAAGATTAATCTTAACTTCTTTTTTAATTATTTCTTTCTCCCACTCAAATATCTTTAATTGCCCTCTCCCCTCTCTTTGCTTATTTTGGTGTTAATAATAATTATTGAAACAATAATTGTTATCACTTATTGAGAACTTAATATCTACCTGGTCCTCTGCTGAGAGACTTATTTGAATTATCTCTAATTCTCACTTGATAGGTGCCATTATTATCCTTATTTTACAGATAAAGGAAATTGAGTTTCTGAGAGGTTAAGTAACTTGTCAAGGATCGTTCAGCAGTCCAGTGCACACTTGTTAAAACCCTGATATTTAAGGCCTATAATCTGCATCTTTTTTTCCATCCCTATCCAGGTTTTCTGCTCTAGTCAGAGTGGTCTATTCACCTTCTCCTACTCCTGCTTGCTCTTTTCTGAGTCTGGATTGGACTGCCTCTTTTTTCTGGCTTGGCCAGAGCTTTCTTTCAAGTCAAGGCTATATCTTCCAGAGTCCCACTCAAATACCACCCCTTAGCTAATTTCTCTGCCATCCCCCAGCCCAATTTTTAAAAACGACTTTACTGAGGTATAATTGGCATACAATGAACTGCACATATTTAAAGTACAAGTTGCTAAGTTTTGACATATATATATATATATATATATATATATATATATATATGTACACTTGTGAGAATATTAGCATGATTAAAGTATAAACACATCCATCGCCCCCTAGAGTTTTCTAGTGCCCCTTTGTAATCCTTCCTCCCTCCCTCTCCACCAATGGCCTCTTTCCCCCATCCTCGTCCGGAGGCAACCACTGATTTGCTTTATGTCATTATAGATAGTTTGCATATTTTAGAATTTTGCTTAAGTGGAATCAATCATGCAGTGTGTATCTTTGTGTCTGGCTTCTTTCTCTCAGCATGATTATTTTGAGATTAATTCATATTGTTGCATGTATCAGTAGTTCATTCCTTTTTATTGTTGTGTAGCATCCCATTGCCTGGCTATACTACAATTGTTAATCCATTCATCTGGTTGATGGACAATTGGGTTTTTCCTAGTTCTTCCTCCATGTTTTAATTTTGATGTTATGTCATGGTGGCTTCAGAGATGAACAAGATAAGCTTTCTTTTCTCAAGTGGGATGGAACTCAATGAGACATGTACACAAATATGTATTCTACTTAAATGGGAGAAGATGCCAGGGTTTCACTCCAATTCTAGGCTCAATACCTTTCTAATCCATACTGTGACCTGCTGCCAGAGTAATCTTTCTAAAGGACGGATCCGACCTCATCACCTACTGTTCACAAACCGCTAGTTGGTTGCCATACTACCTCAGCTTGGCCATCAAAAGAAAAATTAAAAGTAAAAAGTGTAAAACTTTATGAGTTGTCTTATTCCATATTTAGATTCACAACGTATCTGGGGCATCCTGTGCCTTTAAGAGGGAGGACATGGCTGATAAGAATATCTGGCACAGGGAGTAGGTCTGAGGGGCAGCTCTGTTGGGGTTTCAGAAGCTGACCCTTAACTGTGATACTGTCTCTGAGTTGCCTCTCTGAGATCAGGTTTAATAATTCATTTATATGGGTGATTGGAAATCTGTATCAACTAATTTTATAAATATTTATTAAATACCTACTAATGTTAAGTTCCGTGCAAAAGTCACTCTGAGACCATTTCCTCTTCTTCAATTCCTAAGCATTGTTAGGTATGTATCATTAATTCATTCTATCATTCCATAATTTATTGGGTATCTATTGGATGTCAGGCAATCCGTTGTGTAGTAAGAATACAAGGTTAAACAGAACAGAGTGGTTTCTGCCTTCTTGGATTTCTAGAGATTTTAAACCAGTAACAACAATAAAGTGTGACAAGTGTTAAGATGGGGTGTGCCAGTTTGGATGTATTATGTCTCCCAAAACGCCATGTTCTTTGATGCAGTCTTGTGGGTGCAAATGTATTAGTGTTGATTAGACTGGAATTCTTTGAGTGTTTCCATAGCGATGTGACTCAATCAACTGTGAGTGAAATGTTTGATTGGATGATTTCCATGTAGGTGTTACCTTGCCCATTCAGGGTGGGTGTTAATTGGATCACTGGAGTGATATAAAGGAACTCACAGACACAAGGACCTCAAAGCAACTGAGAGTGACATTTTTGGAAGAGCTGTAGCTAAGAGAGGACAAAACGCCCCAAGAGCAAAATTTGGAGAATGCCATTTTGAAACGCAACCTGGGAGCAAGCAGATGCCAGTCACATGCCTTCTCAGCTAACAGAGGTTTTCTGATGCCAGTGGCCTTTCTCCAGTGAAGGTACCTGTTGTTGGTGCCTTACCTTGGACACTTTATGACCTTGAGACTGTAACTTTGTAACCAAATAACCCCCCGTTATAAAAGCCAATCCATTTCTGGTGTTTTGCATTCTGGCAGCATTAGCAAACCGGAACCGAGGGACTTCAGGGAGATGGGAGGAATGGAAAGAAGTCCAATGGAGGGCAAGGAGGAGGGTGTGGCAACTTGAGGTGACACAAGTAGGCTGAGTCAGATCTTGCAGGATTAGATCAGACATACGTAGGTTGACTTTAAAGAACCTGATGAGATCCTAGGCTGACCTGACTGTTTAAACAGGAGGGAGATAAATGGTACTGAAAACTTGGAAAACTCCGACTCTGAGGTCACACGGCCGGTGCCCAAGCACCCACTGGGGGCAGATGGCACCCTGACCCTCGAATGAGTGTCAGTCACTGCAATGGGGCTGCCTTTAAAGTAGAAAGGGCTGCATCAGGCCATCATCTGCCTCCAAGTACTAAGAGTAGCCTTTTCATTATAGTTTGGCTTCCCATGCACAGCTGCTTCCATTGAGCCAGTGGACAGATCAGTGAACCTGAATATGTGCTCGTTGGATAGTTATAATTTCTAATTAGGAATTAAGAGCAAGGGCTCTGGAATTCAGACTTCCTGGGATTGAATCTCAACTTCTTAACTTTTTCGCTTGCTAGCTCTGTGATCTTGGACAATTTCTGCAACCTTTCTGTGCCTCAGTTTCCTTATCTGTACCTTGGGGATAATAAGAATATCTAATGCACCAGTTTCTTATGAGGATAAGTGTGGCCAAGCACTTAGTACTGGGCCTGGCATGTAGTAAGTATGCAATAAATCTAAATACTATGGATAATAATGATTATTACCAGGGTTTATGCATCTGTCCCTTTAGAGTCTGGTCAGTCAGATCCAGTCCCTCAGAGCTTTTTATCTCTGGCCTACAAACAAAATAGAATTTCTGAGCCTATGAGCCAAGGACCAGAGGCTGGAATGGGGTGACTAAAGCCTGGATGGTCATCCTGAGGACCCGGCTGAGTGGCCACTGGCCATCAGTCTCTTTTCCTACCTCTTCACAGGGAGTAAATACAAGTACAGACACCTCCCCAATATTTGAGACAAAATCCTAGTGGTAAAGGAAGAGAGGAGGGGAACATATCTGTTAAAGAAATAGGAACAAAAATCAAAATTTGGCTGCAGGAAGTTTGGTCATAGGCTCAAAGCTTAGCCCTGAGCTTCCCAGTGCCAAAGTAAGGCAGGGATTCTGAGGGGCTGAAGGATTGCCAATGTCTGGTATGGGGAAGTATGCTGAAATAGCAGGAGACACATTAACTTTTTGCTTTGAGTGGTCTATGATATTCTGAATGGGACTGTGCCGTTCTAAGGGGGACTGTGAGATTCATAATCAAATATAAATTGGCCAAATTTAAAGGTTTGCTAATAGCCAGTGCTGGTTAGCATTGGGGAAATAGATAGGCACTTTGATGTATTGTTAGTGGGAAAAGAATTTGGTGCAATCTTTTGGTGGTAAATTTAGCAATAACTATCAAAATCCTCTTTTCATGTACAAATATAAAACAAAAACTCCTAAACAAAAAAACTCCAAGATATTCGTACAGTGATGTTAAGTAGCGGCTTTTCAAAAAGTGTATTTTTGATCCTTGATAATTGGGAAATTAAAACATACACAGACAGATGCACATGTGCTCATTATGCAGCTTCACCAATTATCAACCGAAGTCCAATTTTCAAGTCAAGGACAGACTATAACATTTTGAAGCAAATCCCAGGCACCATATAATTTTATCCATAAATATTTCCTATTTATTTGTAAAAGGATCACTATATCAAACATGTATAAAACAATTAACAATAATTTCTTAATTCATCAAGTATCCAGTTAGTGTTCAAATTTCCATTTTAATCTACATGTCATCTTTTGAAACACTTGTTGGTTTGAATATGAATCCAAATAAGTTCCACGCTTTGTGACTGGTTGATATATCTTTAACTCTCCTTTAATATGTGTTCCCTGACAACCTCTTTTTCTTATGTGTATTTGTTGAAGAAACTGGGTTGGTTTTTCCTGTAGTTTCCCAAGCCAAATTTTGCTGATTGCCTCCCTGTGATGTAGTTTATCACGACCCTCTGTCCTCTGCATTTCCTATAAATTGGTAGTAAGATCATAAGCTTGATTAGATTTAGGTTCACTTTCCCCCCTTGGCAAGTCTGTTTCATAGGTGGTGCTATTTTTCTTGTATCAGGAGATATGCACTGTCTAGTTGCTTCTCTTTTTGTGATAATAGTGGCTATTGATTCTCAGTGCATAGGTCCATTAACTTATTAGGCTTTGCAAAATGATTATATTCCAACATTTCTCCTCCATTATTAGTTGGAATACTTCCATAGAGAAAGGAGTATTATTTCTAGTAGAAAATACTTAGAAACTACTTAAATATCTATTAGCAGGTGGCAGTAAAGTGATGGGATCCCTTTTAGTGAAAATTAAAAAAAAGCATATGTTGTCTGTTGATATGGATGTGTTGTATATAAATAAAACATCTTTTCTGGAATTTCACATAACAAAACTAATAGTTATGGCTACCCTTAAGGAAAAGAATTTGGTTGGGCCAAAGTGAGGCTTTTACTTTTCCTTTATACCTTTAGGTACTGTTTAAGTCCTGTGCACTTAAAAAGATTGTCAGCAGTTTTTTTTTCTTGGGTAGTGGAATTATTGGCCATTAAAAATAAGTCCCACAAATGAATGTCAACCTTGCAAGGTGTTAAAAATGGGGTGGCACTGGGGAAAAAATACAATCAATGCAAACTAGATTCTATAATTAACAGAAACATTGTATTATGCTTTCTTTAGTATAACAAAGGCAATATAGCAAAGCTAAAGGCCTATAAGAGAGGGGGATATAAAGGAGGGGGATGGGTTTCTTGGCATTGGTGATGTTGTCTGACTCTTTTATTGTACTCTATTTTATCTTTTCTTTTGTTGCTCTTTAGCTGTCATTTTTTTTACTTCCCTTTTCTTTTTCTTTTTGTCTCTCTACCTTTTTTTTTTAATTTTTACTGTGATTGTTCAGATACCATACAATTATCCAAAGTGTACAATCAGTTGCCCCTGGTACCCTCATACAGCTGTGCATCCATCACCACACTTAATCTTTGTTCAGTTTTTAGAATCTTTTCATTACTCCAGACAAGAAATAAAGTGAAGGGTGGAAAAAAAAGAAAGAAAAAGAAAAGGAAACTCAAATCCTCCCATATCCCTAACCAACTGCCCTCAATTGTTGACTCATAGTGTTGGTATAGTACAATTATTACTGTTTATGAAAGAATGTTGAAATACTACAAACTGTAGCGTATAGTGTGCAGTAGGTATATATTTCTTCCCTGTATGCCCCTCTATTATTAACTTCTAGTTGTATTGTCATACATTTGTTCTGGTTCACGGAAGAGTTTTCCAATGTTTGTACAGTTAATCATGGACATTGCCCCTCATAGGAATCAGTTTTATACATTCCCGTCTTTTGACCTCCAACTTTCCTTCTGGTGACATATATGACTCTGAGCTTCCCGTTTCCACCTCATTCACGCGCTATTCGGCACTGTTAGTTATTCTCACATCTTGCTACTGACACCTCTGTTCATTTCCAAACATTTAAGTTCATCCTAGTTGAACATTCTGCTCATACTGAGCAACCACTCCCCATTCTTAAGCCTCGTCCTATATCTTGGTACCTTACATTTCACGTTTATAAGTTTACTAGTTCTTATCAGTGAGACCCTGTAATATTTGTCCTTATGTGTATGGCTTATTTCACTCAGTATATTGCCCTTGAGGTTCTGACATCCACCTACTTTTTTTTTTTTTTTAAGATGGTTTTGTTCACACCCCATACATTCCAACCTAAGTAAACAATCAATGTTTCTCTGTATGGTCACATATTTATGTGTTCACCACCTTCACCACTATCTATATAGGGGCATCTACATTTCTTGCTGAGGCAGGAGGGGGTGTCAACAAAGATAGAGAGGGAAGGGAAGGCGGAAAAGAAAATGGCAGCTGGGAAGTAGCAAAAGGAAAAGTAACCTTATTTCGAAGTATGGTAAAGAGTCAGACAACACCACCACTGTTAAGTGTCTAACATGCCTTCCCTATCCCACCCCTCTTATCTGCATTTACCTTATTATATCACCTTTGTTACATTAAAGGAGGCATGATACAATGATTCTGTTAGTTACAGTCCCTAGTTTACATTGATTGCATCCCTCCCCTGGTGCCTCCCCATTTTTAACACCTTGCAAAGTTGACATTTGCTTGTTCTCCCTTGTAAAAGAACATATTTGTACATTTTATCACAATTGTTGAGCACTCTAGATTTCACCTAGTTACACAGTCCCACTCTTTATCTTGCCTCCTTTCTTCTGGTGTCTCAGTTGCTCCCAACCTTCCTCACTCAACCATATAGATAGCCATCTTTGTTCAGTGTACTTACATTGCTGTACTACCATCTCCCAAAACTGTGTTCCAAACCACACACTCCTGTCTTCTCCTATCACACTGTAGTGATCCCTTTAGTATTTCCTGTAGGGCATGTGTCTTGTTCACAAAGTCTCTCATTGTCTGCTTGTCAGAAAATATTTTGGGCTCTCCCTCATATTTGAAGGACAGCTTTGCTGGATATAGGATTCTTGGTTGGAGATTTTTCTCTTTCAGTGTCTTAAATATATCACACCTCTTCCTTCTTACCTCCATGGTTTCTGCTGAGAGATCTGCACATAGTCTTATTAAGCTTCCTTTGTATGTGATGGATTGCCTTTCTCTTGCTGCTTTCAGGATTCTCTCTTTGTCTTTGACATTTGATAATCCAATTATTAATTGTCTTGGCGTAGGCCTATTCAGATCTACTCTGTTTGGAGTATGCTGCACTTCTTGGATCTGTAATTTCATGTCTTTCCTAAGAGATGGGAAATTTTCATTGATTATTTCCTCTATTATTGCCTCTGCCCCCTTTCCCTTCTCTTCTCCTTCTGAGACACCAATGATACGTAGATTCTTGTGCTTTGTTTCATCTTTAAGTTCCCGGAGATGTTGCTCATGTTTTTTCATTCTTTTCTCCATCTGCTCCTTTGTATATAGGCTTTCAGGTATTTTGTTCTCCAGTTCTTGAGTATTTTCTTCTGCCTCTTGAGATCTGCTGTTGTACGTTTCCATTGTGTCTTTCATCTCTTATGTTGTGCCTTTCATTTCCAAATATTCTACTGGTTGTTTTTTCGAACTTTCAGTTTCTGCCTTATATATTCCCAGTGTCTTCTTTACAGCATCTATCTCTTTTGTGAAATATTCTCTAAACATTTTGAATTGATTTAACATTAGTCGTTTAAATTCCTGTATCTCAGTGGAAGTGTACGTTTGTTCCTTTGACTGGTTCATAGCTTCGTTTTTCTTAGTGTAGGCTGTGGTTTTCTGTTGTCTAGGCATCTGACCTCCTAGGCCACCCCAGTCAGGTTTTCCCAGATGAGAACAGGCCCAGGTCACAGAAGGAGGTAATATTTCAGTATCTGGTTTCCCTGATGGCTTTTCTTAGCGGATTAAGACACCTGTGCTTTTCTGCCAGGCAGAAGCACCTGTCAGCCTGTCAGAGCCTGTGTAAGAGGGTGTGGCCTGTGGCTCTCCTCCCCCAGGCTTTGGGGTCTGGTTCCAGAAAGACTGACAGACGGGCAGTAAAGCTGTGCCCCTCCCTTTCCTCTTGGGAAGCTATGCCCCCTCCTGCGATGCCCTTTGCCTATCAATAAGTTCTTGTTTCTGTGACTCTGTTGATTAAAATGTTTTAATTTTAAGTCTCAGGCTGTCTTTACAGCAAAGTGCTGCGGGCTGATTAGGGCTGGGTGCGACTGCGGACTGAGAATGGTTCAGGTTTCCTCCACAGACAAAGGCACAGGGAAGCTCCCAGGTTCACCCGTCAGCCAGAGATAGCCCCCGATCCTCTGGGCCGCCGTCCTGAGACAGATATGTCCCCTGACTCTCCCAAGGTTAGTTGTCGCCAAAAGCCTCTGCCTGCTTGTTGAGCATTCGCTGCCTGTATTGGGCCGTTAACATTAAATCCCCAGTTGGAGCTGGGCTGAGAGAGTGCTGCTCTCCAGCACTGCGCGGCTTTTGTGAGGGAGGGGCTCCTGGCTCCCGGCTCCCGGCTCCTGGCTCCTGGCTCTCGGCTCTTGGCTCTCAGCGTGGGCCGCAGTTTTACTTACAGATTTTATGCTGTGATCTCAGGCATTCCTCCCAGTTCAGGTTGGTGGGTGATGAGTGGACAGTCACGTTTGTCCCCCCGCTGTTATTCCAGGTTATTTCCTAGTTTTTTGGTCATTTATAAATTGTTCCAGGGGGGGACTAACAGTCTTCCACTCCTCTCTGTGCTGCCATCTTAGCTCAAGGCTCTCTCTACCTTTTCTGACTCTTCCTCTTTCTTTGTAGAAGAAATGGAAATGACCTTATATAGAATAGTGGTGGTGGTGGTGAGTGCATAACTACATGATTAAACAGGGAACCATTGATTGTTTACATAGGATGGAATGTATGGTGCGTGAACAAAACTGTCTTTAAAAAAAACCGAGTTGATGGAGGAATCTTGAGGACATTATATTGAGTGAAATAAGTCAGAAACAAAAGGACGAACATTGTATGATCTCACTGATAGGAGTTAATTATAATATGTAAACCCATAGACATGAAATATAGGTTACCAAGATACAGAATGAGGCTAAAGAATGGGGAGCTGTTGCTTATTATGAGCACAATGTTTAACTAGGGTGAACTTAAGCATTTGGAAATGGGCAGAGGTGACGGTAGCACGTTATTGTGAGAATAACTAACAGTGCCGAATGGTGTGGGAATGTGGTAGAAAGGGAAAGCTGAGAGTCACCTATATCACCAGAAGGAAAGTTAGAGATTAAAAGATGGGAATGTATAAAACAGTGAATCTTGTGGTGGACAATGTCCGTGATTAACTGTACAAATACTAGAAATTTCTTTCATGAACTAGAACAAATGTATGACCCTATACCTAGAAGTTAATAATAGAGGGATGTGTTGGTTTGTATGTATTGTGTGCCCCAGAAAAAGCCACATTCTTTAATGCATTCTTGTGGGGGCAGATGTATTAGTGTGGATTGGGTTGGAATCTACTGGTTCAGGGTACATGGAGATGTGACCCACCCAACTGTAGGTGATAACTCTGACTGGATAATTTCCATGGAGGCATGGCCCCACCCATTCACTGTGGGCCTTGTTTAGTTTACTGGAGCACTATATAAGCTCAAAGAGAAGGAGCTCGTAACTAGCTGGAGCTGAGACAGACATTGTGCAGACAGCCACGGGAAGCTGACGCAGACATTTTGCAGAATGCCATTTTGAAATGCCAACTGGGAGAAAGCTAACAGAGGTTTTCCGGATGCCAATGGCCTTTCTCCAGTTAAGGTACCCTTTGCTGATGGACACTTTATGGCCTTAAGACTGTAACTGTGCAATCAAATAAACCTCCTTTCATAAAAGCCAATCCATTTCTGGTGTTTTGCATTCCAGCAGCATTAGCAAACTAGAACAAGGAGTATATAGGGAAAAATGTACCTATTGCAAACTACGTAATACAGCTAGTAATAAATATATACACACACACACACATATATATATATATATTTGGCTCTTATAAAGGGGGTTTATTTGGTTACACAGTTACAGTCTTAAGGCCATAAACTGTCCATCAACAAAGGGCACCTTCACTGGAGAAAGGCCTTTGGCATCTGGAAAACCTCTGTCAGCTGGGAAGGCACGTGGCTGGCGTCTGCTTGCTCCTAGGTTGTGTTTCAAAATGGGGTTCTCCAAAATGTCTGCATCAGCTTCCAGTGGTCATCTTCAAAATATCTGTCCCAGCTACAGCTAGCCGTGAGCTCCTTCTGTCGGAGCATAGAGCTCCGCTGAACCAATCAAGGCCCAAGCTGAATGGATGGAGCCACGCCTCCACAGAAATCATCCAATCAGAGCTACCAGCTACAGTTGGGTGGGTCACATGTCCATGGACATTACCTAATCCAAAGTTTCCAACTTAATCAACACTAATAGGTCTGCCCCACAAGATTGCAACAAAGAATATGGCTTTTTCTGGGGGACATAATATATACAAGCAGGCACAGGTGTCTTCTTGGGCTTTGCCTTTGTCTGAACTCCAAGAGGGAGCAGTATCTGGAAAGCAAACTACAGCTAGTAATATTTTAACATTCTTTCCCCAACAGTAACAAATATACTATACCAATACTGTGAATCAATAATGGAGGGGATGGGGGTTAGGGCTATGGGAGGACTTGAGATTTTAAATTTATATTTCTTTTCTGGAGTAATGAAAATGTTCTAAAGTTGAAAAAAAATTAATTGTGGTGATGAATGCACAAGTATATAATGGTATCATGAACAATTGATCATACACTTTTTTTTAAATGCAATTTTATTGAGATATATTTGATTGTACACTTTGGATGACTGTATGGTTTGTGAATACTCTCACTAAAAGTGAGAAAAAGAAAAGTCCCAACGCAGTGAAAATATTTTTCAAAATATTTCAAAATCCCTATCCTAGATGCCTGGCACCTAGCAAACCCTTCCACAGAACCCTGTCTGCATCTCTCTCTGTCATCCACGTTTTAATGTGAACAACCAGCTGATTCGAAGTACCGCACTGCACATCACGATGCGCACACGCCACATTTGATCTCCCCGTCCCCCCGTCGAGGACATCCAATTCCCCTCTGTGGTGGTCTGAAGCTGCGTGTACCCCAGAAAAGCATGTTCTTAAATCTAATCCATTCCCGTGGGTGTGAACCCATCTTAGGTAGAACCTTTTGATGAGGCTACTTTAGTTACGGTGTGACCCACCTCATCATTCAGGATGGGTCTTAAGCCCATTCCTGGAGTCCTCGATAAACAGAATGAACAGAGAGACTAAAGCCACGGAAGCAGGAAGCTGACAGCAACGAAACCCGGAAGAAAACGGAGAGACCAAGAGATGTCCCCACAGGCAAAGGCGCCAAGGATCACCAGCGGCCGGAGTTCGGGAAGAAAGCATGGCCTTGATGCTGCCTTGGTTCGGACATGTTCACGGCCTCAAAGCTGTAAGCTTGTAAACCAATAAATTCCCATTGTCATAAGCCGAACCATTTCATTGTAGCTGCTTTGAGCCACCTAGGAAACTAAAACACCCATCGTCACCAAAAATGCTGCAGCCAACACTGTTGCACGTATTCCCTTATGGTCCCATGTAAGAATTTCTTTTGGATAAAAACCCAGGAACAAAATTGCTGGTTTCTAGGGTCCACTTCTTCTCAATTGCACTAAGGAGGGACAGGCTCCCATCCAGAGTGGTTGCCCCAGGCTTCTACCACCGAGGCAGCAGGACTGCCCCGAGCCCACAGCTAGGCCAACACGCAACTTCCCTCCCAACGTTCACAGAACTCTACTTGCGTCCCTCTTGTCATCTATCACAGGACACTTTCCGCCGTAGCTATGATGTCAGGGTCACCACCCCGCAAAAACAGGCCTCAGGTTGTGTGTGCAAGCACAGAGCAGTGACAGAGGCACACACCCAACGGAATACTAAGACTTACCACCGCCGAGATGATTTTTCTTCTTTCTTTGTAGTTTTCCCTAGCCAGTGTATTTCAAACTGTGGGTTGTAACCCATTAGTGGATTCTGACTTCGATGTACTGGGTAGAGATCTCCTTTTCTTTTTCAGCAGCCCCTTATGTAAGCAGCAGAGGAGAGGAAACAATATCAGAATGTATCACAAACGGTACATATCATTGTGTGACACTTGTTGCCATTTCTGTGTTTGTGTGAGCGTGGCCGAGAGGCAATATAAAATGTATTTCTTACGGTGGCCTGAGGTCAGAGGTTTGCTCTACTGTACATACCTTCTCGTTACCATTTTTGTGTCTACCGCACGTATCGCCTCCCCCTGCAACAATGAGTCAAATACGAAAGAAAAGGGAAACGCAAACCCTAGGCTCAAATTCCGCTGTGGACACTCTATAGCCAGGTGGCCCACCTTCCCAGGTGTCTCACCTACACCCCTAATTTCCTTATCTGTAAAACGGGAAAGGAAGCTCTTCCTGCTTCCCCGAGTTGTGGTGGAATCAAGTGAGAGGATGTAAGGGAGAGGCCTTTGTGAGTTATAATCACGGCACTCGGGAACCCAAGTATTTTGACTGTGGTGGCGGGCGGTGGTGCTGGGGGACACCCAGGGAGCGCTTCAGAGGGCTGAATCCCGAAGACTAGACAGTAGGCCTACGGAGGAGGGGAAGGGGCCTGGACAGAGGAAAGGATTTGGCCAAGTCATGAGTGTGGTCGGGGATTGCAGCTATTGGGCACGGCCAGAATAACACCTGTGCAGGTAGGGGAACAGCCAGCGAACATCCGGTCAAAAGCCAGGAAGGTGACCTTCTCAGTTTTGTTTTAATGTTTCTGACTGGCTAATAACAAGTATTACCATGTTTCTGTTGTGTTTATGTTGGGTCAGCCAGTGCGCTCATCATTCTGGGGGAATTATTTCTTCAAATGTCTTCAAAGGCCACCACCGGGCAGGTAGCATCACCCCCATTCTACAGATGAGGAACTGAGGCCTGGTGAGATTAAGCACCTTGCCAGAGTCACGCAGGTTGTGAGAGACAGAGCCGGGACTTTGCCTCAAGTCTGTGGCCCGGCACTCAGCCTCCGCGTCTCTGTTCTGACTGCTACGTGTGGGCGTGGATCTCAGTCTGCAGGTGATGGGGTGGAGGGCACGGAGAGATTTTTGCATCAAACGTGTGACAGGCTCAGCGCTGGCACAGGGTGGAGGTTTTTCCCCACTTGATGAAGGTGGGGACAGGAGGGGAGTGGGTAAGGAGGTAGAGAAGAATCTGTTGAAGTAGTGGGGTCCTCGACCCTGTACCTCCATCACTTCCCCTCTCTGAGCTTCCAAGTCACGCTCTTCACTTTGTGGCTTTTGCTGCGGTGTGAACCTTGGAGTCCTGGCACTTTGGTCAGAGTCCCTGGCCCTCCCTGGTGCTCACCAGCTGCGGGAACTCGGGCAAAACACTCAAAGCTTCCTAGTCTGCGAAACGAAGATAAAACACCTACCTGCCTTGCGGGGTTGTCGTGGTGATTAAAAGAGAAAAGAAATGTAAAACGCGATGTCTTTTGCAGAGTTAGCGGTCACCAAGCTTAACGAACATAAAGTTATTGTTATTTCTGAACTTCAGTGTGGAACATGACCCTATCCATCCCATCTTTACCTCCTTGGAAGAGGATGGGCCTCTGGGACATACTCTCTGCTGGTGGGCTCTTAGGGCTCCCCGGCTATCCCGCTTAGTCTCTTGGAGTTCTTCTTCTGCCAGCCCCCGTCGATGTTCCTGATCGCCCAGGATACCCGCCTCCGCCCTCTTCCCCCCAACCGCTGGGTAGATCTCATGTGATTCCCTGCCTTCTGTTATCCCAACTGTCCATCTGCTTAGGGCTTCCCCCAAAGCATCTCCAGCCGAACCCTTGTGCCGAACAGATCGAGGTTCCTAATTGCTGGTGGGTGCGTCCACCTGGATGGATGGCAGGAATCTCAGCTCCAACGTAGGGAGGACCTTTGTGCGTGTTCTTGATTTCAAAAGGAATTTCTTCTCTCCACTTTCCCAGCCATAGTGAAGTGTACCATCGTCTCCCCAGCTCCTCGGGCCGGAAGCTCCTTCCTCTCCCACATGCTCCAAATGTATAAATCACCAAACCTTAACAAATCTACCTTCCCCGATGCCCTTGAACCCATCGCTTCATCTCTGTCCACTCCTAGCCGCTGCCTTGGCTGAGGTTGCCATCAGCTCCCTCTGATCGAAGGACCCACAGCCCGATCAATAATACCTGTTCCGTGGCACACTTCCCAGAAGTAGGCTGAACGTGAAGAAAAATTTCAAGGGAATGCAAACTGCTCTTTGCTTGATTTTCTTTCCTTTAAGGCTAATCTGAGAGTGGGGAACTACTGAGGAACCTGAAATGATTTGATGTTGATACTGCCGTTTAAAAAAAAGAGAAAATTGGGTACTACTTTGCCCCAGTTTCTCAAACCAACAAAGACACTCCCAAAGTTTCCTGTTAGGGTCTGGGAGGTTTGGCCGTCACCGGATAGTGACAAAAGGTGTCAAATCTGTGACTAAACTCCCTGTGGCAGTTTAGGGAGCCCCGAAGGCCCTGGAGAATTCTCCATTGCCTCCCCAACTCTGCACTCACAGGGAGACCAGGATCTGGTAGCCCTGGCCCTGTGGGGCAAATCCCCAAGACAGCTGCTGAAAGGTGGGGCAAGGCAGCAGTGTCCTGCCGAGGTCTGACTCCTGGCTGGGTGAGAGGGATCGGGTCAGATGGGCACCCCCTTCCCAGGAAAGCGAGTGTGCTTGTACTGTCTGACATTTCCTGGAACTGCGAGAGGCCGGGCGGGTCACCTGGGCCTGAGTGAGTAGAGGACCCCTCCACGGTCGAGGCCTGGAGCCTCTGTTGTGCAGCAGCCCTGGAAAAGAGATGGATGAGAGAAACAAGGCCCTGCCCTCAGGGTTCACCCTTGACAGGGAAACAGGAAAAGCCACCCAAGGAGGCCCTCCACTGCCCTGCGCCAGCCAAGAGAGACCAGGCCCTGGGTGACTCCATGCGCTTCCTTCCCTCTGTCCTCAAAACTCGCGTCATACCCTGCAGTCTTTGAGTTGGGTGGGTGAGCACTCCACTGGAGTGGCAGGAAGGTTAGAGGTGGCTGGAAAAGTGAGGAGAGGGCTGAGAGCAGGACATAAGCCATTCCCACTAAGCTAGGGACCCCCGAGCTGCCTCAGCCATGACATATGGTGGGCTCTCCTGAAATCCCAGAGCCAAGGGGCAGTCTCGGGTGTCTTCGGTATTTTGAGTCGGTTGGTGTCTTGGTGTCTTCTTTTAAAATCGGATTTAGTGTCAATTTAGGGAGTATGATCCTTGGGGGGAAGGGCCCTGACATGCTGGAAACACACCCATCCTCTGACAACTTGAGGCTGCAGCTCTGAAAGCAAACTTCGGTGGGTGAGACACTGTGTGCAAATGTGCTGTCCCCACACAGCTCTATGTCACTACTGCTTCTGCTTTTAACTCAGAGTGTGGATCCCAAGGATCCTGACCCGCATTGTGGGTCTGAGCAGGGAATGAGACCCTGAGGCCTATTCTGAAAACACCTGTGAGCCTGGGGGCCTGAAAGGGGCAGGGGGTGGGTGGACCCCACTGACAGGAGGCCACAGTCCAACACTGCTCTCTCCCTCTGCCTTTTCTGTACTCCCTGCAGAGGGCAAGAGGTGTTCAAACGTGGACCCGCCTTGGTTTCTTCTGTGAATTCTCACCGATCCCTGTAACGCTTTTTACCTGTCACCTGTGCAGACATAAAACATTAAAAGACAAACACGGAAAAACCGTGGCCCCTTCCAGATGCAGATAAACGATGACCAGGAAGGTTAAGAGGAGGTGTCCTCATCTAAGACCCACACAGTTGCCTGTACCTGAGCTTTGTGTAACGTGGGCTCTGCCAGACCCTGTCCCACTCCCGGGGTGGAACGGGCTCATTCCTGGCAGACGAAGAGGCCTTAGACTTCCACTCTCACCTGGTGCAGAAATCGCCCTTCTGAGACGACCTCATGCGCTCTCCCATCACCTGAGACGGGTAGATGCAAGCGGAGGAGCTGCGCCGGGAGGGGTGGGGTGGGAGCGGGGAACCGGGCGGGTCACGTTCTGCCTGCGCTGGGTTGGTTCTACACCGTTCGTGAACTTTGAACTCCGAACGCCCCGACGGAGCAGAGCTCACGTCTCTGCTTCTGGGGATATAATCCAGGGAGGAACCTGAGTCTTGCGCTCTGGACCTGATACGGCCAAGGCGGCGTTTGGCGTGGCCCGGGTCTGGAGGCCGTGGAACCGCGGCCCCCCTCCCCCCCTCCCCCCTGTCCGGGTCGCTCTATTGAGCTCAGGTCGGCCAAACCCAGGGACTGTCTATCGCCGAGCCGGCGACATCAGATCCCTCCTTGTCCTCTGGCCCAGTCCTGCCCGGAGCTGCCTGCGCTCATTTGCCGAGTTTCGTTGGCGTTTTATAAGAAAATATAGAGGTGCGGGAAATGCGTAGGTCCGGCTCCCAGTCGCTGTAAGGACACACAGATCGCGATAGAGGGCCTGGCAATAGGCGCTAACAGTTGCCAGTCAGTGGTCTACCAGAGCCGATACAGCTCGCTCCGCGCGCGCGGGATTCTTAACATGAAAGGCGGGGATCGGGGGTAGTGGCATCGGCCGACTGTCCCGCTGCCCCAGGAGACACGGGCCCCGCCGACACCCGGACGGCAGCCTAAGTGCGGGAATTCCGACCCTTACCGGGCAGGAAGCGGGCGAGGAGGTGGCACCTTCCCTCCACGGGCCGGGAGCCACGCAGGGTGAAGGCATTTCCGGCGAGTGCGCGGCTGGATTCAGTTCGCCGCTGTCGGCTGCGGAACATGGCGGCTCCCGGTCTCAGGCCATTCTCGACTCGGCCGCGCCAGCTCACCTTCCGGGTGGCGGTCAAGCACCGTAAGGCGCGGGATAAGAGCCTGACCACCGAACCGCGAGGGCGTGTGGTTCAGCTAGGTAGGCTTGCTGAACTGTGCGCTCAAATGAACAACACCCCCAGAGGGCGGCCGGTACGCAGGGGGTGGGGGTGGGGGGCACAGCCTGACTTTCCTACCTTCCCTGCTGGGGGCCTGATGCTTCCCCGGCTCGTCCTCCCCACTCCCCGAAAAGGCACCGATGACAAGTGGCACAGCTGCTTCTGAGTGTTGTCGTGGGTGGCTCTGAAAAGAGCCTTTGGATGTGATGGAACCTCGAGCCAAGGGCGCACGCGCACCTAAGCCCGCTCCCCGCGGATGCGCCGGGCCAGCTGGATATCCTTGGGCATGATAGTCACGCGCTTGGCGTGGATGGCGCACAGGTTCGTGTCTTCAAACAACCCCACCAGGTAGGCCTCGCTGGCCTCCTGCAGCGCCATGACGGCGGAGCTCTGGAAGCGCAGGTCCGTCTTAAAGTCCTGCGCGATTTCGCGCACCAGCCGCTGGAACGGCAGCTTGCGGATCAGCAGCTCGGTGGATTTCTGATAGCGCCGTATCTCCCGCAGGGCCACGGTGCCGGGCCGATAGCGGTGCGGCTTCTTCACGCCGCCTGTGGCCGGCGCGCTCTTGCGAGCCGCCTTGGTGGCCAGCTGCTTCCGCGGGGCTTTGCCCCCGGTCGACTTGCGGGCGGTCTGCTTGGTACGGGCCATAGCGAACCAAGGAAAAAACTTGCCAGCGCAGCGGCGGAGGGACAGAGAGGGCGCGGACCGCGACAGCAGTCTTTATAGGCACAGTCTTTTCCCGATTGGGCGGGGCGATAATTGAAAGTCCCGCGCTGACTGTCCATTGGTTGTGACGTCACCCGCCCTAGGGTCACTGATTGGCTCCGGCAGACTCCTCCCGCCCCTCACTGCCTACTTCCGGTTTGGCAAGTTTTTTTTTTTTTGTTTTTTTTTTTTCCTACTGGGCCTTTCCTCATTCTTTCCCCGTTCGGGGTGAGAGTCGTTTTGGTCCCAACCGTGTAACATCATTGGTCCTCCTCAGCTCTTCCTTCACTTCCTTAGACCACGCTACCCGTGATATGCCTCCTTTCATACACTGCGTACCTCTCGTATTGAACCTGGTCTTTACGCTTGCCGCTTCCCACCCCAACGCCTGTTACTTTTTTTTTTTTTAAGGGTTTTCCAGCTAAAGCCAGAAAACCTGCTAGACAAATTCTAAAAGAGCTGTAACACTCTATGTTACTTTTTGAAGTGAAGAGCCCACCCCCCCGCCTTCCCGTTGCGCTTACGGGTCCTTTGGTTTTCCGCCTGTTCGGTGCTCTTCGGCTCCCAAATTTGCCTGCACACCGGGCGCAAGATTCCACCTCCCGCAGCCTGAGTGGGAACCCGTGCCTCCCCTCTTGGTATGGGGCTTGCTAGGACGGCGGGACTCAGGTCTGCCACACTTCCGGGAACTGCCGTCCTCCTCGCCCACACCAGGCTCCGTTAGGCCAAGGCCCCGGCCACAAACCGGGAGTCGCCCACTCGGCAGAGGCTGAGCTAACGCGTCGGGCGGTACCTACTAGTGGCAATGCTTGTGATTGAAGTGCCTGCAGCGTGAGACACTTGGTACTTTCACTTGCTTTAAACCCTGATGATGACCCAGGCAGAAGGAAAACGCTCCATTACCAGAGGCTCGCTCTAAACTGGGAAGGTGGAAGGCGTCTATGGCACTCCTCCCCACCCACCTCCCTTGATCTCCAGACTAGCAAAGAGTCGGCCCTTGCTGAGGAGACTGGAAATCGAGAAAAAACCAATACTTGTTAACAACTCCTTTTATTTGAAAGGGTGGGTGGCTCTGAAAAGAGCCTTTTGATTTCACAGGCGCCCCCCTCCGAGACGGGGACTGCTGGGCGGGCTTCCAGGCACCGTCCTCACTTGCCCTTTGCCTTATGGTGGCTCTCCGTCTTCTTCGGGAGCAACACGGCCTGAATGTTAGGCAAGACGCCACCCTGAGCGATGGTGACTTTGCCCAGCAGCTTGTTCAGCTCCTCGTCGTTACGGATGGCCAGCTGAAGGTGGCGAGGAATGATGCGCGTCTTCTTGTTGTCTCGAGCCGCGTTACCCGCCAGCTCCAGAATCTCCGCGGTCAGGTACTCGAGGACCGCCGCCATGTAGACGGGCGCGCCGGCCCCCACCCGCTCGGCGTAGTTGCCTTTGCGGAGCAGGCGGTGCACTCGGCCCACCGGGAACTGAAGGCCAGCGCGAGACGACCGCGACTTGGCCTTGGCGCGAGCCTTGCCTCCCTGCTTGCCGCGACCAGACATGACAGCGAGAGTCACCGCAAGCAGCTCCTGCTTAGCGACCGAGGAAGTCACCGCGAGTCGCCCCGCTCCACCCTTTTATAGGCAGAACGGCGATTGTCTGCGAGGCACTTTGATTGGCTAGAACCTGTCTTTATCCCGTTGACCAATAGGATAGTTCAGCCAGAATCCGCTCATTTACATAATCTCGCCTCGCTGGCTTCGGCGCCACTGAAAACTCGCGAATCACAACGCAGCGCGATCGGAACCCTAATTTGCGTGCAGCCTCTATAAGTATCGAGTCGTTTCCGGCAGGCTACATCCCGCCGGGTCGTTGTTACGTTCCCGCTTGCCTCTCCGGCTCGTCCTTTTCGCCATGCCCGAACCTGCGAAGTCCGCTCCCGCTCCCAAAAAGGGGTCGAAGAAAGCCGTCACGAAGGCCCAGAAGAAAGATGGAAAGAAGCGCAAGCGCAGTCGCAAGGAGAGCTATTCCATCTACGTGTACAAGGTGCTGAAGCAGGTCCACCCCGATACTGGCATCTCGTCCAAGGCCATGGGCATCATGAACTCCTTCGTCAACGACATTTTCGAGCGCATCGCCGGGGAAGCGTCTCGCCTGGCGCACTACAACAAACGTTCGACCATCACGTCCCGGGAAATCCAGACGGCCGTGCGCTTGCTGCTCCCCGGCGAGCTGGCCAAGCACGCCGTGTCGGAGGGCACCAAGGCGGTCACCAAGTACACCAGCTCCAAGTGAGTCCCTCTTCGGGACGCGGCGCTCAACACGCACGAGTCGCCGGTCTTTCACTCCAAAGGCTCTTTTCAGGGCCACCCACCTTCTCAAGTGAAAGAAGCTGTTAACGTATATTCTGGGTCTTCACGTTACTTTTTCTCCTGTTAACGCACAGTGTTTTCAAGTTAATAGTTCACAGGTCGTGTAGAACTTGCCCTTCTCAAATAAATAACGAAGGAAGACTTTGGTTTTACTTTGACTCGAAGGAACATTGGTTGTAGATTGTATTGTAGGATCACACTTGAAATTTTTTTTCTTGATTTGTGCATATGTGAACAAGTGTTAATTGGTTTACTTGAAATGTTTTGTGCATTGTTCAACTAGATAAGGCTGTTAATGCAGGTCTAGAAAGGTACCTGACAGGAAATCACGGGAATCTGATTATTCCCAAGTGGCAAGTTGGTGGAGGTATTTCCGTTTGTGTATTTGTTTTTGAATGTTTTCAAAAAGGTAAATATTCATGCTTGCTAATTCCTTGAGCGTGTGCCTTCGGTTCTGCAAGAACTTTGCTACCCCATTTAAGGTGAAATTCCTCAATTGAGAGTGAAACTGGTTTTTTAATTAGTTGGAAATTAAAGTTCAATACTGTACATTTCTTTTTGACCACTGCTATGCCAAATCCAATAAAAACTACCTAATCGAATACGGTGCGAGTATTTTTCGCCAAGAATAATACTGAAAAGTTCTTGTAATTTAGTCATGGGGGAAGTGGGCGGCGGCGGCGGCGGCATGGGGGTCGGGGGGTCGGGGGGAGGTGAGGCATTTAAAGTCTTCAGACTGGCAACATCAGCATTATCTGGGGATTTATGTGATTCTGATGCTTGCCAAAGTGTGAGAATCACTGGGTGAGCTAGAGATATTGGAGATGACAGAAATTCGGGGATTAGGATATGTTTTGAAAGTCGAATAGGCAGTGCTGATGGGATTGCGGGAGACCCTTAGGGTTTTGGATTTGCCACTGGGTAGGTAGTGGTGGTGTTAATTAGGATGGAATATTAGGAGGAGGTATGGGTTGGGGCACTGAAGAGAGGTCCAGAATTCTGGTTTAAATTTCAGCTTTTTAGTATTCAAATGGATGTATGGAGTTGGCAGATGCCTCTAGGGCTCAGAAGACAACAGTGGGGGGGGGTATCACCTTAAAGTATTCTAGACTTTACTTTTTTTATGTTTGTCACAAAATATAATTTAGCTAATGGTAGCTCTATAATAGATATTGTTGACTGCTTATACAGCATTCATTTTCTCCTCCTGTTTTCCTGATACTATCTTGATTCTCATTTCCTGATGTGCTTCTCAAACTTGGTTGCATATTGGAATCTCCTGGGGAACTTAGAAAATGATACATGGATTCCACCCCCATCAATTCTGATTTCAGTGGTATGGGGTAGAGCCTGTACTTGGAGAGTTCAGAAAGCTTCCCAGGTGATTTGAGTGTGCAGCCAAGATCGAGAACTACTGCCACATGTTTTTCAAAAAGCAGATTTTATCTACAACTTTTAAGGTTCAAATGCAGTTCCAACTCCCTTCCCCCAGTGAGTACTTCAGGAATCTAAGGCAATCTAATTGGCACAAACATTTCAGAAATTGATCTGAGTTACAATTTGTAGGGAAGAGTAGATTGCTGATTTCTCTTTTGGGAAAGAAGTTTCTTTGCTTTCAAGAAGCAGCAGCTGGACAGACTGGCCTGTGGATGTGAAGTGAGAGTGATTGTAGACAACAGAGGGGAGAACACAGCCAAGGGGGAATTAGAAAACTCGGGAAGTTCAAGCCAACCTCAGATCAGAGCCTGTTGTACCTTCAAACTTCCAGTCAGACTCTGACATGCTTTTCTTGAAAGTAGTTTGAATCTTGCAATATTTGAAGAAATAATAATTCCCCAGAATAGAAGAAAGCAGAGAGAGATTTGGAGATGGTATACTGCTGGCTTTGAACATAGAGGAAGAGGCCATGAGCAACTAATGCAGCTGGAAAGGGCATGGAAACAGATGCTGAAGGGAGCACAGTCTTGATTTAGCCTAATGAAACTGATTTTGGCCTTCTGACTTAAAGAATTCTAAGAGAATAAATGTGTGTTTCAAGCCACTCAGTTTATAGTTTGTTACAGCAACCACTGGAAAAATAATACAAAGTTATGTAAGTTAATTTTTGTGACAATTGAAGAAACTTGAATATGGACAGTATAATATTATTGAATCAATATTGTTTGTTGGGTGTGATAATGGTAATGTAGTTATATAGATGCATGCAATAAAGAATTAGGCCTTATCAAAAGATAGGTGATAGGAGTGGTTTTGTTGAGGGCAGGGGCAGACCTTACCAGATTGTCTTAGGGTGGCAGTTGTCCATGCCAGGAAGACCAATCATGTGATTTAGGGTTAGGGGCTTTGGGCCCCAAAGCATTAGTCGACCTGGAGACTGAGTTCAACTATGTGGGTAATCAATTAATCATGCCTAAGTAATGAAGCCCCAGTAAAAACTTTGGACACCAATGCTCAGGTGAACTTCCCTGGTTGGCAATATTCCCTACATATATGGTTACACATCCATACCAGAAGGGTAACACATCCTGACTTCATGGAACAGGACAAAGGAAAGTTAGTGTTTGGAACCCTCACAGACTGCCAGATGTTTCTCTTCCCTTGATGGATTTTCATCTGTACCCTTTCCTTGGAATAAACTGTTTAACCATGAGTGTAATAGCTTTCAGTTAACTGTGTGAGTTCTAGCACACTATTGAACTTGAGGGTGATTTTGCTGCCCCACTCCCACTTCATACCCTGCACCCCCACAAATTTGCTGTTGGTATCAGAATTAAGGGCATTCTTATGTGCTCTCTAAACTTGATAATTGGCTCTAAACCTTGCAGTTCGGCTAACTCAGTAGGAAGAATATTCTTAGTCTTAAGAGAAACATGCTGATAGATTTAGCAGGGAAGTGTCAAGATGTTTGTAATTTATTTTCAGATGATTCAGGAAAAGCATGGATGTGCATGTGCAAGTGCATGTGAAAGGGGAGAGAAAAATGCAGCAAACTGGTAACAATTGGTAAATCCAGGTAGTGGGTATATGGTTGCTCTTTGGACTGTTTATTTCAACTCTCTGTAGGTTTGAAATTTTTCAAAATTTTAAAAAGTTGGAAAATTAAAAAAAAATTAGTCAACGGCTTTGAAGTTTTTAGTGCCAAAACAGCTTGCAGTTATTTTACTTTTGCAATAAATGATGTTAATTGAATTTCAACATACAAAGCATATAAGAATTTTCACAAGTTATATTTAAAATGTTTACCTTTGTTTATGTAACCATTCAGAACTTAACTGTAACTCAGAATTATATCCCTTGTTCATAATACTTTGTTATGCTCATTAGAGGTAATGATGACCAAAAACGACAATGATTTAGACATTTCACTATTCTGCTTTCCTAAGTGTAAGCTTGAAACTGAAGTTGGATGGGGGTTTTTAGTCAAATACTGAGATGAAAGCTGAGGCATCCCTAGAAAAGTTCTTGTGATTCCCAACACTTCCAGAAAGAAAGGGCAGATTGGTTATACAGGGAAGAGTCAGACTGACAACAGAATTTATAAATTTAACCCCTTTCTCTTCCCTGAACTCTGGATTCTCCTATTTTTAATTTTCTATTTGATATTTCTTCTTGACTAATAAGAATCTCAAAATTCTGTCCAAACAGTACTATTGGTTTCTGCCCTCCAACCTGCTCCTTCTCCATATTGGTAACTAGCAATTATTTTCTGGGTGCTCAGTTCCCAAGCTTGCAATTAACCCTTTATTCCTCCCTTTCTATCATATCCTACATTCATTCCATCAATTTCATTTCAAATGTATCTTGATGACTACTCACTATCTCTTCTACCACCCATCACCTCTCCTGGAACAACCACTGTAGCCTCTGCCTTATTCTGTTTTTATTCTTGTTCTGCTGCAGTGTATTTTCCACATAGCATCCAGACAGAGTAAGCTTTTAGTCAAATCATACATTCCGCTAATCAACTCTCCAAAGGTATTCCATCACATTTAGAATAAAAGACAAAATCTTCCTGACAGCTTATGAGGTTCCTCAGTGATCAGCTGTCTCTCAGATCTCATCTCCTGTGCATCTTGTCTTTGCACACTGTGGTTCAGTCACACTGACCTCCCTTGCCATACATGTGCTTGCCTCAGGGCCTTTGCATTTGATATCTTCTGTTGCTGGAATACTCTTCCCCAAGATAAACTTATGGCTTACTCTCTTACATTATTCAAGCCTTTGCTCAAATATTGCCTCATCAGACATCTCTTCCTCACCCAACCAAATATATTGCTTTACTTGGCTTCACAGTAAGTATCATCTGAATAGTGTACACTCCTTTGTTTGTATTCATTATCCCCCAACTGGAATGTACCTCTACATGAACAGGGACTTTTTTATTCTGTTTACTGCTGAATTATCCCAAGCATGTTTTATTTATCTCAAAATGGAAAGTGTTTTCCCCTCTCTCCCTTACTGCTAGAAATGATGTGCACAAGTACTCATAATGGAGCCCAAAGTGTCAGCTTTGCTTTCATACCTGCAAGTGAGAATTTTGGTGAGAAAGGGAGCTACTAGCAATTGAGGGTTAACAGTTACATTGAATCACCTTCTCCATCTATTAAAGATTAGCTGTTAACCTGTTTTCCTACCCATAACCTCAGAGTCCCCAGAACCAAATGTTGCCCCCCCCAATACAATTAGGTTATTTACCCAACTTCCTGCTCCTGCTCTTCATGTTACAATCGTTCCTACCCTATAAAATCAACCTTTTCCCTATTGTGTTTCTCCTCACTCCCCATCTTCACACTTTACCTGAACTTCTCCAGCTCCAGCAATCTGCCTCTCAGTAGAGCCAAGCAAGGCATAAGCAAAAGGAGGGAAATGTTTCCTGGGGACTAAGCATTGGAAAAAAGGGGGTGAATTTAATACAGTAACTAGGAAATAAGTTATCTGTGTGAGGGTGGGCACAGACAGGAGGTAATGAAAACCAGGCGGAAGACAAAGTTTGGGATTTTATATAAATAAATAAAAGAGGATGAGTGAAAACAAGCTAGCTAGGACACTTGCAGTAAGCTTAACGTATTTTTCTAGGAAGTTTGTTTTATGCCTTATTCCAGTTTGCTAATGCTGCCGTTTTGCAAAATACCAGAAATGGGTTGGCTTTTATCAAGGGGGTTTATTTGGTTACAAAGTTACAGTCTTAAGGCCATAAAGTGTCCAAGGTAAGGCATCAACAATAGGGTACTGTATTAGTTACAGCTCTCTAGGGAAAACAGAATAACAAGAGATATCTAAATAAAAGATTTTATAAAAGTGTCTCACGCAACTGTGGGGATGCACAAGTCCAAATTCCATAGCGCATGCAGCAAACTGGCAACTCCAATGAAAGTGTTCAATGAACTCAGGAAACGCTTTTGCTGGCTAGCCAAATAAGTGAAGGTCCTCTATCTGTCTCACCCAAAAGTCTTCAACTGATTGGATTAAATCCAGCTGATTACACTCTCTCATTGTGGAAGACACATCCTTCATGGATGTAATCAGTCACAGCTTCAGCAAACTGACCGATGATTTAATAAACCAGCCTTTATAAACCAGCCACAAATGTCCCTGCATTAATGGTTAGGACAGTGCTTGCTTCTTGATCAAGACACCTGGGTACCATCACCTGGCCAAGCTGACACATGAACCTAATCATCACAGTTACCTTCACCGAAAGGAGCCAATACTGTCTGGAAAACTTATGTTAGCTGGGAAGGCATGTGGCTGGCATATCCTGATCCCAGATTGTGTTCCAGCTTCTTTCTCAGCTCCTGTGCATTCTTCAAAATGTTGCTCTTGGGGTGTTTTGTCCTCTCTCATCTTTGGAGCAAAAGTCTGCTTCTAACAGCCATCTTCAAAATGTCTAAGTTGCAGCTCTGAGGTTGTTTGTCAGCTCTTTTATAAGACTCCAGTGAACTAATCAAGGCCCATGCTGAATGGGTAGGGCCACACCTCCATGGAAGCATTCAATCAGAGGTCACATCCTAACCAAAGGTATTACTCACAGTTGGGTGGGTCACAGCTCCATGGGAAATAACCTAATTCCAATATCCCATGAGATTGGATTAAAAACTCATGGCTTTTTCTTGGGGGACATAATATATCCAAACTGGCACATGCCTGTATTTTTCACCTCTTAAAATGTATTTTTAAGCCCTAATGAACATAGAAATGTAGTATCCTGTTATGTATTTTGGACCCTGAATTAATGAGGAAATAAATGATGCTAGTTTTGCTTATAGCATTACCAACAGTTCTGGGAAAAGGGCAATCAGAATACAAGAAGTCATCTGGGGTGGTGACTAACCAAGGACTATGGCAACTCACTAGTAAAATGTTAGTGGTTATCAAATATTAATCACCTATGGGTTCCATAAGTTACTCATTCTTACCCCTAGTTATTTCAGTTCAGTGGAACTGGGGGAGAGGAGGAACACATATATATACATACACGCACACATGCATACGAGGAGATTCGGGGTCAAGTGACTTTAGAACTGTCTTAGGAAATACTGCTTTTTAAGCTACCTAGTCTCAGAAATAGGGAGGACTTTAGTAATTTTTAGTACTTCTCAACTTTGCTGACGATAATGAATTCCTACAGCACAGAGGAACATTTCTAAGACTACTACTTTTGACAATATGAGCTGGGAAACATTTTGTCAACAGATTAGGGTTCTCGAACTATAACCCTCCTACCTTCTTCCCTCACAAGAGGTTGTAGAAACTAAAACTACAACTCTAGGAAAACATCTTAACATCATTATCAGTATAATAAAATCTTCAACTGTCTTTGTATCGTTCTACTGACGGTGTTAACACCTTGAACTTACAGCGCAGAATACATGAACACCTTATGCCGAAAAAGATAGACGAGAGGTGTGTACACACCTAATACTATTGGCGCTGGGGAAATGTTGAAGACACTTCATTTATATTACTACAACGTTGCATAAATTTGGGATTACAAAAAAAGCCTAGTGGTGGAACACTAACCTAATATAACTTAATATAATTACTTTTTCCAAATTTCTCTCCATTATTACCAAGTCACAACAGAAGTCTGTTGCAATTAGTAAAACTGACTACTCAAATGATAGGAAACACTGCTTTCATCTACAGCACTTTCGGCAATTGGAAAGACGGCACTAACTCAGAAAATACGCAGGAAAGCACTAAAGAAAAAGTAGGAGAAAGCCACAACGTGTCAAAGCAGCTTCTTTCACTTGAGAAGGTGGGTGGCCCTGAAAAGAGCCTTTGGAGTGAAAGACCGGCGACTCGTGCGTGTTGAGCGCCGCGTCCCGAAGAGGGACTCACTTGGAGCTGGTGTACTTGGTGACCGCCTTGGTGCCCTCCGACACGGCGTGCTTGGCCAGCTCGCCGGGGAGCAGCAAGCGCACGGCCGTCTGGATTTCCCGGGACGTGATGGTCGAACGTTTGTTGTAGTGCGCCAGGCGAGACGCTTCCCCGGCGATGCGCTCGAAAATGTCGTTGACGAAGGAGTTCATGATGCCCATGGCCTTGGACGAGATGCCAGTATCGGGGTGGACCTGCTTCAGCACCTTGTACACGTAGATGGAATAGCTCTCCTTGCGACTGCGCTTGCGCTTCTTTCCATCTTTCTTCTGGGCCTTCGTGACGGCTTTCTTCGACCCCTTTTTGGGAGCGGGAGCGGACTTCGCAGGTTCGGGCATGGCGAAAAGGACGAGCCGGAGAGGCAAGCGGGAACGTAACAACGACCCGGCGGGATGTAGCCTGCCGGAAACGACTCGATACTTATAGAGGCTGCACGCAAATTAGGGTTCCGATCGCGCTGCGTTGTGATTCGCGAGTTTTCAGTGGCGCCGAAGCCAGCGAGGCGAGATTATGTAAATGAGCGGATTCTGGCTGAACTATCCTATTGGTCAACGGGATAAAGACAGGTTCTAGCCAATCAAAGTGCCTCGCAGACAATCGCCGTTCTGCCTATAAAAGGGTGGAGCGGGGCGACTCGCGGTGACTTCCTCGGTCGCTAAGCAGGAGCTGCTTGCGGTGACTCTCGCTGTCATGTCTGGTCGCGGCAAGCAGGGAGGCAAGGCTCGCGCCAAGGCCAAGTCGCGGTCGTCTCGCGCTGGCCTTCAGTTCCCGGTGGGCCGAGTGCACCGCCTGCTCCGCAAAGGCAACTACGCCGAGCGGGTGGGGGCCGGCGCGCCCGTCTACATGGCGGCGGTCCTCGAGTACCTGACCGCGGAGATTCTGGAGCTGGCGGGTAACGCGGCTCGAGACAACAAGAAGACGCGCATCATTCCTCGCCACCTTCAGCTGGCCATCCGTAACGACGAGGAGCTGAACAAGCTGCTGGGCAAAGTCACCATCGCTCAGGGTGGCGTCTTGCCTAACATTCAGGCCGTGTTGCTCCCGAAGAAGACGGAGAGCCACCATAAGGCAAAGGGCAAGTGAGGACGGTGCCTGGAAGCCCGCCCAGCAGTCCCCGTCTCGGAGGGGGGCGCCTGTGAAATCAAAAGGCTCTTTTCAGAGCCACCCACCCTTTCAAATAAAAGGAGTTGTTAACAAGTATTGGTTTTTTCTCGATTTCCAGTCTCCTCAGCAAGGGCCGACTCTTTGCTAGTCTGGAGATCAAGGGAGGTGGGTGGGGAGGAGTGCCATAGACGCCTTCCACCTTCCCAGTTTAGAGCGAGCCTCTGGTAATGGAGCGTTTTCCTTCTGCCTGGGTCATCATCAGGGTTTAAAGCAAGTGAAAGTACCAAGTGTCTCACGCTGCAGGCACTTCAATCACAAGCATTGCCACTAGTAGGTACCGCCCGACGCGTTAGCTCAGCCTCTGCCGAGTGGGCGACTCCCGGTTTGTGGCCGGGGCCTTGGCCTAACGGAGCCTGGTGTGGGCGAGGAGGACGGCAGTTCCCGGAAGTGTGGCAGACCTGAGTCCCGCCGTCCTAGCAAGCCCCATACCAAGAGGGGAGGCACGGGTTCCCACTCAGGCTGCGGGAGGTGGAATCTTGCGCCCGGTGTGCAGGCAAATTTGGGAGCCGAAGAGCACCGAACAGGCGGAAAACCAAAGGACCCGTAAGCGCAACGGGAAGGCGGGGGGGTGGGCTCTTCACTTCAAAAAGTAACATAGAGTGTTACAGCTCTTTTAGAATTTGTCTAGCAGGTTTTCTGGCTTTAGCTGGAAAACCCTTAAAAAAAAAAAAAGTAACAGGCGTTGGGGTGGGAAGCGGCAAGCGTAAAGACCAGGTTCAATACGAGAGGTACGCAGTGTATGAAAGGAGGCATATCACGGGTAGCGTGGTCTAAGGAAGTGAAGGAAGAGCTGAGGAGGACCAATGATGTTACACGGTTGGGACCAAAACGACTCTCACCCCGAACGGGGAAAGAATGAGGAAAGGCCCAGTAGGAAAAAAACAAAACAAAAAAAAAAAAACTTGCCAAACCGGAAGTAGGCAGTGAGGGGCGGGAGGAGTCTGCCGGAGCCAATCAGTGACCCTAGGGCGGGTGACGTCACAACCAATGGACAGTCAGCGCGGGACTTTCAATTATCGCCCCGCCCAATCGGGAAAAGACTGTGCCTATAAAGACTGCTGTCGCGGTCCGCGCCCTCTCTGTCCCTCCGCCGCTGCGCTGGCAAGTTTTTTCCTTGGTTCGCTATGGCCCGTACCAAGCAGACCGCCCGCAAGTCGACCGGGGGCAAAGCCCCGCGGAAGCAGCTGGCCACCAAGGCGGCTCGCAAGAGCGCGCCGGCCACAGGCGGCGTGAAGAAGCCGCACCGCTATCGGCCCGGCACCGTGGCCCTGCGGGAGATACGGCGCTATCAGAAATCCACCGAGCTGCTGATCCGCAAGCTGCCGTTCCAGCGGCTGGTGCGCGAAATCGCGCAGGACTTTAAGACGGACCTGCGCTTCCAGAGCTCCGCCGTCATGGCGCTGCAGGAGGCCAGCGAGGCCTACCTGGTGGGGTTGTTTGAAGACACGAACCTGTGCGCCATCCACGCCAAGCGCGTGACTATCATGCCCAAGGATATCCAGCTGGCCCGGCGCATCCGCGGGGAGCGGGCTTAGGTGCGCGTGCGCCCTTGGCTCGAGGTTCCATCACATCCAAAGGCTCTTTTCAGAGCCACCCACGACAACACTCAGAAGCAGCTGTGCCACTTGTCATCGGTGCCTTTTCGGGGAGTGGGGAGGACGAGCCGGGGAAGCATCAGGCCCCCAGCAGGGAAGGTAGGAAAGTCAGGCTGTGCCCCCCACCCCCACCCCCTGCGTACCGGCCGCCCTCTGGGGGTGTTGTTCATTTGAGCGCACAGTTCAGCAAGCCTACCTAGCTGAACCACACGCCCTCGCGGTTCGGTGGTCAGGCTCTTATCCCGCGCCTTACGGTGCTTGACCGCCACCCGGAAGGTGAGCTGGCGCGGCCGAGTCGAGAATGGCCTGAGACCGGGAGCCGCCATGTTCCGCAGCCGACAGCGGCGAACTGAATCCAGCCGCGCACTCGCCGGAAATGCCTTCACCCTGCGTGGCTCCCGGCCCGTGGAGGGAAGGTGCCACCTCCTCGCCCGCTTCCTGCCCGGTAAGGGTCGGAATTCCCGCACTTAGGCTGCCGTCCGGGTGTCGGCGGGGCCCGTGTCTCCTGGGGCAGCGGGACAGTCGGCCGATGCCACTACCCCCGATCCCCGCCTTTCATGTTAAGAATCCCGCGCGCGCGGAGCGAGCTGTATCGGCTCTGGTAGACCACTGACTGGCAACTGTTAGCGCCTATTGCCAGGCCCTCTATCGCGATCTGTGTGTCCTTACAGCGACTGGGAGCCGGACCTACGCATTTCCCGCACCTCTATATTTTCTTATAAAACGCCAACGAAACTCGGCAAATGAGCGCAGGCAGCTCCGGGCAGGACTGGGCCAGAGGACAAGGAGGGATCTGATGTCGCCGGCTCGGCGATAGACAGTCCCTGGGTTTGGCCGACCTGAGCTCAATAGAGCGACCCGGACAGGGGGGAGGGGGGGAGGGGGGCCGCGGTTCCACGGCCTCCAGACCCGGGCCACGCCAAACGCCGCCTTGGCCGTATCAGGTCCAGAGCGCAAGACTCAGGTTCCTCCCTGGATTATATCCCCAGAAGCAGAGACGTGAGCTCTGCTCCGTCGGGGCGTTCGGAGTTCAAAGTTCACGAACGGTGTAGAACCAACCCAGCGCAGGCAGAACGTGACCCGCCCGGTTCCCCGCTCCCACCCCACCCCTCCCGGCGCAGCTCCTCCGCTTGCATCTACCCGTCTCAGGTGATGGGAGAGCGCATGAGGTCGTCTCAGAAGGGCGATTTCTGCACCAGGTGAGAGTGGAAGTCTAAGGCCTCTTCGTCTGCCAGGAATGAGCCCGTTCCACCCCGGGAGTGGGACAGGGTCTGGCAGAGCCCACGTTACACAAAGCTCAGGTACAGGCAACTGTGTGGGTCTTAGATGAGGACACCTCCTCTTAACCTTCCTGGTCATCGTTTATCTGCATCTGGAAGGGGCCACGGTTTTTCCGTGTTTGTCTTTTAATGTTTTATGTCTGCACAGGTGACAGGTAAAAAGCGTTACAGGGATCGGTGAGAATTCACAGAAGAAACCAAGGCGGGTCCACGTTTGAACACCTCTTGCCCTCTGCAGGGAGTACAGAAAAGGCAGAGGGAGAGAGCAGTGTTGGACTGTGGCCTCCTGTCAGTGGGGTCCACCCACCCCCTGCCCCTTTCAGGCCCCCAGGCTCACAGGTGTTTTCAGAATAGGCCTCAGGGTCTCATTCCCTGCTCAGACCCACAATGCGGGTCAGGATCCTTGGGATCCACACTCTGAGTTAAAAGCAGAAGCAGTAGTGACATAGAGCTGTGTGGGGACAGCACATTTGCACACAGTGTCTCACCCACCGAAGTTTGCTTTCAGAGCTGCAGCCTCAAGTTGTCAGAGGATGGGTGTGTTTCCAGCATGTCAGGGCCCTTCCCCCCAAGGATCATACTCCCTAAATTGACACTAAATCCGATTTTAAAAGAAGACACCAAGACACCAACCGACTCAAAATACCGAAGACACCCGAGACTGCCCCTTGGCTCTGGGATTTCAGGAGAGCCCACCATATGTCATGGCTGAGGCAGCTCGGGGGTCCCTAGCTTAGTGGGAATGGCTTATGTCCTGCTCTCAGCCCTCTCCTCACTTTTCCAGCCACCTCTAACCTTCCTGCCACTCCAGTGGAGTGCTCACCCACCCAACTCAAAGACTGCAGGGTATGACGCGAGTTTTGAGGACAGAGGGAAGGAAGCGCATGGAGTCACCCAGGGCCTGGTCTCTCTTGGCTGGCGCAGGGCAGTGGAGGGCCTCCTTGGGTGGCTTTTCCTGTTTCCCTGTCAAGGGTGAACCCTGAGGGCAGGGCCTTGTTTCTCTCATCCATCTCTTTTCCAGGGCTGCTGCACAACAGAGGCTCCAGGCCTCGACCGTGGAGGGGTCCTCTACTCACTCAGGCCCAGGTGACCCGCCCGGCCTCTCGCAGTTCCAGGAAATGTCAGACAGTACAAGCACACTCGCTTTCCTGGGAAGGGGGTGCCCATCTGACCCGATCCCTCTCACCCAGCCAGGAGTCAGACCTCGGCAGGACACTGCTGCCTTGCCCCACCTTTCAGCAGCTGTCTTGGGGATTTGCCCCACAGGGCCAGGGCTACCAGATCCTGGTCTCCCTGTGAGTGCAGAGTTGGGGAGGCAATGGAGAATTCTCCAGGGCCTTCGGGGCTCCCTAAACTGCCACAGGGAGTTTAGTCACAGATTTGACACCTTTTGTCACTATCCGGTGACGGCCAAACCTCCCAGACCCTAACAGGAAACTTTGGGAGTGTCTTTGTTGGTTTGAGAAACTGGGGCAAAGTAGTACCCAATTTTCTCTTTTTTTTAAACGGCAGTATCAACATCAAATCATTTCAGGTTCCTCAGTAGTTCCCCACTCTCAGATTAGCCTTAAAGGAAAGAAAATCAAGCAAAGAGCAGTTTGCATTCCCTTGAAATTTTTCTTCACGTTCAGCCTACTTCTGGGAAGTGTGCCACGGAACAGGTATTATTGATCGGGCTGTGGGTCCTTCGATCAGAGGGAGCTGATGGCAACCTCAGCCAAGGCAGCGGCTAGGAGTGGACAGAGATGAAGCGATGGGTTCAAGGGCATCGGGGAAGGTAGATTTGTTAAGGTTTGGTGATTTATACATTTGGAGCATGTGGGAGAGGAAGGAGCTTCCGGCCCGAGGAGCTGGGGAGACGATGGTACACTTCACTATGGCTGGGAAAGTGGAGAGAAGAAATTCCTTTTGAAATCAAGAACACGCACAAAGGTCCTCCCTACGTTGGAGCTGAGATTCCTGCCATCCATCCAGGTGGACGCACCCACCAGCAATTAGGAACCTCGATCTGTTCGGCACAAGGGTTCGGCTGGAGATGCTTTGGGGGAAGCCCTAAGCAGATGGACAGTTGGGATAACAGAAGGCAGGGAATCACATGAGATCTACCCAGCGGTTGGGGGGAAGAGGGCGGAGGCGGGTATCCTGGGCGATCAGGAACATCGACGGGGGCTGGCAGAAGAAGAACTCCAAGAGACTAAGCGGGATAGCCGGGGAGCCCTAAGAGCCCACCAGCAGAGAGTATGTCCCAGAGGCCCATCCTCTTCCAAGGAGGTAAAGATGGGATGGATAGGGTCATGTTCCACACTGAAGTTCAGAAATAACAATAACTTTATGTTCGTTAAGCTTGGTGACCGCTAACTCTGCAAAAGACATCGCGTTTTACATTTCTTTTCTCTTTTAATCACCACGACAACCCCGCAAGGCAGGTAGGTGTTTTATCTTCGTTTCGCAGACTAGGAAGCTTTGAGTGTTTTGCCCGAGTTCCCGCAGCTGGTGAGCACCAGGGAGGGCCAGGGACTCTGACCAAAGTGCCAGGACTCCAAGGTTCACACCGCAGCAAAAGCCACAAAGTGAAGAGCGTGACTTGGAAGCTCAGAGAGGGGAAGTGATGGAGGTACAGGGTCGAGGACCCCACTACTTCAACAGATTCTTCTCTACCTCCTTACCCACTCCCCTCCTGTCCCCACCTTCATCAAGTGGGGAAAAACCTCCACCCTGTGCCAGCGCTGAGCCTGTCACACGTTTGATGCAAAAATCTCTCCGTGCCCTCCACCCCATCACCTGCAGACTGAGATCCACGCCCACACGTAGCAGTCAGAACAGAGACGCGGAGGCTGAGTGCCGGGCCACAGACTTGAGGCAAAGTCCCGGCTCTGTCTCTCACAACCTGCGTGACTCTGGCAAGGTGCTTAATCTCACCAGGCCTCAGTTCCTCATCTGTAGAATGGGGGTGATGCTACCTGCCCGGTGGTGGCCTTTGAAGACATTTGAAGAAATAATTCCCCCAGAATGATGAGCGCACTGGCTGACCCAACATAAACACAACAGAAACATGGTAATACTTGTTATTAGCCAGTCAGAAACATTAAAACAAAACTGAGAAGGTCACCTTCCTGGCTTTTGACCGGATGTTCGCTGGCTGTTCCCCTACCTGCACAGGTGTTATTCTGGCCGTGCCCAATAGCTGCAATCCCCGACCACACTCATGACTTGGCCAAATCCTTTCCTCTGTCCAGGCCCCTTCCCCTCCTCCGTAGGCCTACTGTCTAGTCTTCGGGATTCAGCCCTCTGAAGCGCTCCCTGGGTGTCCCCCAGCACCACCGCCCGCCACCACAGTCAAAATACTTGGGTTCCCGAGTGCCGTGATTATAACTCACAAAGGCCTCTCCCTTACATCCTCTCACTTGATTCCACCACAACTCGGGGAAGCAGGAAGAGCTTCCTTTCCCGTTTTACAGATAAGGAAATTAGGGGTGTAGGTGAGACACCTGGGAAGGTGGGCCACCTGGCTATAGAGTGTCCACAGCGGAATTTGAGCCTAGGGTTTGCGTTTCCCTTTTCTTTCGTATTTGACTCATTGTTGCAGGGGGAGGCGATACGTGCGGTAGACACAAAAATGGTAACGAGAAGGTATGTACAGTAGAGCAAACCTCTGACCTCAGGCCACCGTAAGAAATACATTTTATATTGCCTCTCGGCCACGCTCACACAAACACAGAAATGGCAACAAGTGTCACACAATGATATGTACCGTTTGTGATACATTCTGATATTGTTTCCTCTCCTCTGCTGCTTACATAAGGGGCTGCTGAAAAAGAAAAGGAGATCTCTACCCAGTACATCGAAGTCAGAATCCACTAATGGGTTACAACCCACAGTTTGAAATACACTGGCTAGGGAAAACTACAAAGAAAGAAGAAAAATCATCTCGGCGGTGGTAAGTCTTAGTATTCCGTTGGGTGTGTGCCTCTGTCACTGCTCTGTGCTTGCACACACAACCTGAGGCCTGTTTTTGCGGGGTGGTGACCCTGACATCATAGCTACGGCGGAAAGTGTCCTGTGATAGATGACAAGAGGGACGCAAGTAGAGTTCTGTGAACGTTGGGAGGGAAGTTGCGTGTTGGCCTAGCTGTGGGCTCGGGGCAGTCCTGCTGCCTCGGTGGTAGAAGCCTGGGGCAACCACTCTGGATGGGAGCCTGTCCCTCCTTAGTGCAATTGAGAAGAAGTGGACCCTAGAAACCAGCAATTTTGTTCCTGGGTTTTTATCCAAAAGAAATTCTTACATGGGACCATAAGGGAATACGTGCAACAGTGTTGGCTGCAGCATTTTTGGTGACGATGGGTGTTTTAGTTTCCTAGGTGGCTCAAAGCAGCTACAATGAAATGGTTCGGCTTATGACAATGGGAATTTATTGGTTTACAAGCTTACAGCTTTGAGGCCGTGAACATGTCCGAACCAAGGCAGCATCAAGGCCATGCTTTCTTCCCGAACTCCGGCCGCTGGTGATCCTTGGCGCCTTTGCCTGTGGGGACATCTCTTGGTCTCTCCGTTTTCTTCCGGGTTTCGTTGCTGTCAGCTTCCTGCTTCCGTGGCTTTAGTCTCTCTGTTCATTCTGTTTATCGAGGACTCCAGGAATGGGCTTAAGACCCATCCTGAATGATGAGGTGGGTCACACCGTAACTAAAGTAGCCTCATCAAAAGGTTCTACCTAAGATGGGTTCACACCCACGGGAATGGATTAGATTTAAGAACATGCTTTTCTGGGGTACACGCAGCTTCAGACCACCACAGAGGGGAATTGGATGTCCTCGACGGGGGGACGGGGAGATCAAATGTGGCGTGTGCGCATCGTGATGTGCAGTGCGGTACTTCGAATCAGCTGGTTGTTCACATTAAAACGTGGATGACAGAGAGAGATGCAGACAGGGTTCTGTGGAAGGGTTTGCTAGGTGCCAGGCATCTAGGATAGGGATTTTGAAATATTTTGAAAAATATTTTCACTGCGTTGGGACTTTTCTTTTTCTCACTTTTAGTGAGAGTATTCACAAACCATACAGTCATCCAAAGTGTACAATCAAATATATCTCAATAAAATTGCATTTAAAAAAAAGTGTATGATCAATTGTTCATGATACCATTATATACTTGTGCATTCATCACCACAATTAATTTTTTTTCAACTTTAGAACATTTTCATTACTCCAGAAAAGAAATATAAATTTAAAATCTCAAGTCCTCCCATAGCCCTAACCCCCATCCCCTCCATTATTGATTCACAGTATTGGTATAGTATATTTGTTACTGTTGGGGAAAGAATGTTAAAATATTACTAGCTGTAGTTTGCTTTCCAGATACTGCTCCCTCTTGGAGTTCAGACAAAGGCAAAGCCCAAGAAGACACCTGTGCCTGCTTGTATATATTATGTCCCCCAGAAAAAGCCATATTCTTTGTTGCAATCTTGTGGGGCAGACCTATTAGTGTTGATTAAGTTGGAAACTTTGGATTAGGTAATGTCCATGGACATGTGACCCACCCAACTGTAGCTGGTAGCTCTGATTGGATGATTTCTGTGGAGGCGTGGCTCCATCCATTCAGCTTGGGCCTTGATTGGTTCAGCGGAGCTCTATGCTCCGACAGAAGGAGCTCACGGCTAGCTGTAGCTGGGACAGATATTTTGAAGATGACCACTGGAAGCTGATGCAGACATTTTGGAGAACCCCATTTTGAAACACAACCTAGGAGCAAGCAGACGCCAGCCACGTGCCTTCCCAGCTGACAGAGGTTTTCCAGATGCCAAAGGCCTTTCTCCAGTGAAGGTGCCCTTTGTTGATGGACAGTTTATGGCCTTAAGACTGTAACTGTGTAACCAAATAAACCCCCTTTATAAGAGCCAAATATATATATATATATGTGTGTGTGTGTGTATATATTTATTACTAGCTGTATTACGTAGTTTGCAATAGGTACATTTTTCCCTATATACTCCTTGTTCTAGTTTGCTAATGCTGCTGGAATGCAAAACACCAGAAATGGATTGGCTTTTATGAAAGGAGGTTTATTTGATTGCACAGTTACAGTCTTAAGGCCATAAAGTGTCCATCAGCAAAGGGTACCTTAACTGGAGAAAGGCCATTGGCATCCGGAAAACCTCTGTTAGCTTTCTCCCAGTTGGCATTTCAAAATGGCATTCTGCAAAATGTCTGCGTCAGCTTCCCGTGGCTGTCTGCACAATGTCTGTCTCAGCTCCAGCTAGTTACGAGCTCCTTCTCTTTGAGCTTATATAGTGCTCCAGTAAACTAAACAAGGCCCACAGTGAATGGGTGGGGCCATGCCTCCATGGAAATTATCCAGTCAGAGTTATCACCTACAGTTGGGTGGGTCACATCTCCATGTACCCTGAACCAGTAGATTCCAACCCAATCCACACTAATACATCTGCCCCCACAAGAATGCATTAAAGAATGTGGCTTTTTCTGGGGCACACAATACATACAAACCAACACATCCCTCTATTATTAACTTCTAGGTATAGGGTCATACATTTGTTCTAGTTCATGAAAGAAATTTCTAGTATTTGTACAGTTAATCACGGACATTGTCCACCACAAGATTCACTGTTTTATACATTCCCATCTTTTAATCTCTAACTTTCCTTCTGGTGATATAGGTGACTCTCAGCTTTCCCTTTCTACCACATTCCCACACCATTCGGCACTGTTAGTTATTCTCACAATAACGTGCTACCGTCACCTCTGCCCATTTCCAAATGCTTAAGTTCACCCTAGTTAAACATTGTGCTCATAATAAGCAACAGCTCCCCATTCTTTAGCCTCATTCTGTATCTTGGTAACCTATATTTCATGTCTATGGGTTTACATATTATAATTAACTCCTATCAGTGAGATCATACAATGTTCGTCCTTTTGTTTCTGACTTATTTCACTCAATATAATGTCCTCAAGATTCCTCCATCAACTCGGTTTTTTTTAAAGACAGTTTTGTTCACGCACCATACATTCCATCCTATGTAAACAATCAATGGTTCCCTGTTTAATCATGTAGTTATGCACTCACCACCACCACCACTATTCTATATAAGGTCATTTCCATTTCTTCTACAAAGAAAGAGGAAGAGTCAGAAAAGGTAGAGAGAGCCTTGAGCTAAGATGGCAGCACAGAGAGGAGTGGAAGACTGTTAGTCCCCCCCTGGAACAATTTATAAATGACCAAAAAACTAGGAAATAACCTGGAATAACAGCGGGGGGACAAACGTGACTGTCCACTCATCACCCACCAACCTGAACTGGGAGGAATGCCTGAGATCACAGCATAAAATCTGTAAGTAAAACTGCGGCCCACGCTGAGAGCCAAGAGCCGAGAGCCAGGAGCCAGGAGCCGGGAGCCGGGAGCCAGGAGCCCCTCCCTCACAAAAGCCGCGCAGTGCTGGAGAGCAGCACTCTCTCAGCCCAGCTCCAACTGGGGATTTAATGTTAACGGCCCAATACAGGCAGCGAATGCTCAACAAGCAGGCAGAGGCTTTTGGCGACAACTAACCTTGGGAGAGTCAGGGGACATATCTGTCTCAGGACGGCGGCCCAGAGGATCGGGGGCTATCTCTGGCTGACGGGTGAACCTGGGAGCTTCCCTGTGCCTTTGTCTGTGGAGGAAACCTGAACCATTCTCAGTCCGCAGTCGCACCCAGCCCTAATCAGCCCGCAGCACTTTGCTGTAAAGACAGCCTGAGACTTAAAATTAAAACATTTTAATCAACAGAGTCACAGAAACAAGAACTTATTGATAGGCAAAGGGCATCGCAGGAGGGGGCATAGCTTCCCAAGAGGAAAGGGAGGGGCACAGCTTTACTGCCCGTCTGTCAGTCTTTCTGGAACCAGACCCCAAAGCCTGGGGGAGGAGAGCCACAGGCCACACCCTCTTACACAGGCTCTGACAGGCTGACAGGTGCTTCTGCCTGGCAGAAAAGCACAGGTGTCTTAATCCGCTAAGAAAAGCCATCAGGGAAACCAGATACTGAAATATTACCTCCTTCTGTGACCTGGGCCTGTTCTCATCTGGGAAAACCTGACTGGGGTGGCCTAGGAGGTCAGATGCCTAGACAACAGAAAACCACAGCCTACACTAAGAAAAACGAAGCTATGAACCAGTCAAAGGAACAAACGTACACTTCCACTGAGATACAGGAATTTAAACGACTAATGTTAAATCAATTCAAAATGTTTAGAGAATATTTCACAAAAGAGATAGATGCTGTAAAGAAGACACTGGGAATATATAAGGCAGAAACTGAAAGTTCGAAAAAACAACCAGTAGAATATTTGGAAATGAAAGGCACAACATAAGAGATGAAAGACACAATGGAAACGTACAACAGCAGATCTCAAGAGGCAGAAGAAAATACTCAAGAACTGGAGAACAAAATACCTGAAAGCCTATATACAAAGGAGCAGATGGAGAAAAGAATGAAAAAACATGAGCAACATCTCCGGGAACTTAAAGATGAAACAAAGCACAAGAATCTACGTATCATTGGTGTCTCAGAAGGAGAAGAGAAGGGAAAGGGGGCAGAGGCAATAATAGAGGAAATAATCAATGAAAATTTCCCATCTCTTAGGAAAGACATGAAATTACAGATCCAAGAAGTGCAGCATACTCCAAACAGAGTAGATCTGAATAGGCCTACGCCAAGACAATTAATAATTGGATTATCAAATGTCAAAGACAAAGAGAGAATCCTGAAAGCAGCAAGAGAAAGGCAATCCATCACATACAAAGGAAGCTTAATAAGACTATGTGCAGATCTCTCAGCAGAAACCATGGAGGTAAGAAGGAAGAGGTGTGATATATTTAAGACACTGAAAGAGAAAAATCTCCAACCAAGAATCCTATATCCAGCAAAGCTGTCCTTCAAATATGAGGGAGAGCCCAAAATATTTTCTGACAAGCAGACAATGAGAGACTTTGTGAACAAGACACATGCCCTACAGGAAATACTAAAGGGATCACTACAGTGTGATAGGAGAAGACAGGAGTGTGTGGTTTGGAACACAGTTTTGGGAGATGGTAGTACAGCAATGTAAGTACACTGAACAAAGATGGCTATCTATATGGTTGAGTGAGGAAGGTTGGGAGCAACTGAGACACCAGAAGAAAGGAGGCAAGATAAAGAGTGGGACTGTGTAACTAGGTGAAATCTAGAGTGCTCAACAATTGTGATAAAATGTACAAATATGTTCTTTTACAAGGGAGAACAAGCAAATGTCAACTTTGCAAGGTGTTAAAAATGGGGAGGCACCAGGGGAGGGATGCAATCAATGTAAACTAGGGACTGTAACTAACAGAATCATTGTATCATGCCTCCTTTAATGTAACAAAGGTGATATAATAAGGTAAATGCAGATAAGAGGGGTGGGATAGGGAAGGCATGTTAGACACTTAACAGTGGTGGTGTTGTCTGACTCTTTACCATACTTCGAAATAAGGTTACTTTTCCTTTTGCTACTTCCCAGCTGCCATTTTCTTTTCCGCCTTCCCTTCCCTCTCTATCTTTGTTGACACCCCCTCCTGCCTCAGCAAGAAATGTAGATGCCCCTATATAGATAGTGGTGAAGGTGGTGAACACATAAATATGTGACCATACAGAGAAACATTGATTGTTTACTTAGGTTGGAATGTATGGGGTGTGAACAAAACCATCTTAAAAAAAAAAAAAAAGTAGGTGGATGTCAGAACCTCAAGGGCAATATACTGAGTGAAATAAGCCATACACATAAGGACAAATATTACAGGGTCTCACTGATAAGAACTAGTAAACTTATAAACGTGAAATGTAAGGTACCAAGATATAGGACGAGGCTTAAGAATGGGGAGTGGTTGCTCAGTATGAGCAGAATGTTCAACTAGGATGAACTTAAATGTTTGGAAATGAACAGAGGTGTCAGTAGCAAGATGTGAGAATAACTAACAGTGCCGAATAGCGCGTGAATGAGGTGGAAACGGGAAGCTCAGAGTCATATATGTCACCAGAAGGAAAGTTGGAGGTCAAAAGACGGGAATGTATAAAACTGATTCCTATGAGGGGCAATGTCCATGATTAACTGTACAAACATTGGAAAACTCTTCCGTGAACCAGAACAAATGTATGACAATACAACTAGAAGTTAATAATAGAGGGGCATACAGGGAAGAAATATATACCTACTGCACACTATACGCTACAGTTTGTAGTATTTCAACATTCTTTCATAAACAGTAATAATTGTACTATACCAACACTATGAGTCAACAATTGAGGGCAGTTGGTTAGGGATATGGGAGGATTTGAGTTTCCTTTTCTTTTTCTTTCTTTTTTTTCCACCCTTCACTTTATTTCTTGTCTGGAGTAATGAAAAGATTCTAAAAACTGAACAAAGATTAAGTGTGGTGATGGATGCACAGCTGTATGAGGGTACCAGGGGCAACTGATTGTACACTTTGGATAATTGTATGGTATCTGAACAATCACAGTAAAAATTAAAAAAAAAAGGTAGAGAGACAAAAAGAAAAAGAAAAGGGAAGTAAAAAAAATGACAGCTAAAGAGCAACAAAAGAAAAGATAAAATAGAGTACAATAAAAGAGTCAGACAACATCACCAATGCCAAGAAACCCATCCCCCTCCTTTATATCCCCCTCTCTTATAGGCCTTTAGCTTTGCTATATTGCCTTTGTTATACTAAAGAAAGCATAATACAATGTTTCTGTTAATTATAGAATCTAGTTTGCATTGATTGTATTTTTTCCCCAGTGCCACCCCATTTTTAACACCTTGCAAGGTTGACATTCATTTGTGGGACTTATTTTTAATGGCCAATAATTCCACTACCCAAGAAAAAAAAACTGCTGACAATCTTTTTAAGTGCACAGGACTTAAACAGTACCTAAAGGTATAAAGGAAAAGTAAAAGCCTCACTTTGGCCCAACCAAATTCTTTTCCTTAAGGGTAGCCATAACTATTAGTTTTGTTATGTGAAATTCCAGAAAAGATGTTTTATTTATATACAACACATCCATATCAACAGACAACATATGCTTTTTTTTAATTTTCACTAAAAGGGATCCCATCACTTTACTGCCACCTGCTAATAGATATTTAAGTAGTTTCTAAGTATTTTCTACTAGAAATAATACTCCTTTCTCTATGGAAGTATTCCAACTAATAATGGAGGAGAAATGTTGGAATATAATCATTTTGCAAAGCCTAATAAGTTAATGGACCTATGCACTGAGAATCAATAGCCACTATTATCACAAAAAGAGAAGCAACTAGACAGTGCATATCTCCTGATACAAGAAAAATAGCACCACCTATGAAACAGACTTGCCAAGGGGGGAAAGTGAACCTAAATCTAATCAAGCTTATGATCTTACTACCAATTTATAGGAAATGCAGAGGACAGAGGGTCGTGATAAACTACATCACAGGGAGGCAATCAGCAAAATTTGGCTTGGGAAACTACAGGAAAAACCAACCCAGTTTCTTCAACAAATACACATAAGAAAAAGAGGTTGTCAGGGAACACATATTAAAGGAGAGTTAAAGATATATCAACCAGTCACAAAGCGTGGAACTTATTTGGATTCATATTCAAACCAACAAGTGTTTCAAAAGATGACATGTAGATTAAAATGGAAATTTGAACACTAACTGGATACTTGATGAATTAAGAAATTATTGTTAATTGTTTTATACATGTTTGATATAGTGATCCTTTTACAAATAAATAGGAAATATTTATGGATAAAATTATATGGTGCCTGGGATTTGCTTCAAAATGTTATAGTCTGTCCTTGACTTGAAAATTGGACTTCGGTTGATAATTGGTGAAGCTGCATAATGAGCACATGTGCATCTGTCTGTGTATGTTTTAATTTCCCAATTATCAAGGATCAAAAATACACTTTTTGAAAAGCCGCTACTTAACATCACTGTACGAATATCTTGGAGTTTTTTTGTTTAGGAGTTTTTGTTTTATATTTGTACATGAAAAGAGGATTTTGATAGTTATTGCTAAATTTACCACCAAAAGATTGCACCAAATTCTTTTCCCACTAACAATACATCAAAGTGCCTATCTATTTCCCCAATGCTAACCAGCACTGGCTATTAGCAAACCTTTAAATTTGGCCAATTTATATTTGATTATGAATCTCACAGTCCCCCTTAGAACGGCACAGTCCCATTCAGAATATCATAGACCACTCAAAGCAAAAAGTTAATGTGTCTCCTGCTATTTCAGCATACTTCCCCATACCAGACATTGGCAATCCTTCAGCCCCTCAGAATCCCTGCCTTACTTTGGCACTGGGAAGCTCAGGGCTAAGCTTTGAGCCTATGACCAAACTTCCTGCAGCCAAATTTTGATTTTTGTTCCTATTTCTTTAACAGATATGTTCCCCTCCTCTCTTCCTTTACCACTAGGATTTTGTCTCAAATATTGGGGAGGTGTCTGTACTTGTATTTACTCCCTGTGAAGAGGTAGGAAAAGAGACTGATGGCCAGTGGCCACTCAGCCGGGTCCTCAGGATGACCATCCAGGCTTTAGTCACCCCATTCCAGCCTCTGGTCCTTGGCTCATAGGCTCAGAAATTCTATTTTGTTTGTAGGCCAGAGATAAAAAGCTCTGAGGGACTGGATCTGACTGACCAGACTCTAAAGGGACAGATGCATAAACCCTGGTAATAATCATTATTATCCATAGTATTTAGATTTATTGCATACTTACTACATGCCAGGCCCAGTACTAAGTGCTTGGCCACACTTATCCTCATAAGAAACTGGTGCATTAGATATTCTTATTATCCCCAAGGTACAGATAAGGAAACTGAGGCACAGAAAGGTTGCAGAAATTGTCCAAGATCACAGAGCTAGCAAGCGAAAAAGTTAAGAAGTTGAGATTCAATCCCAGGAAGTCTGAATTCCAGAGCCCTTGCTCTTAATTCCTAATTAGAAATTATAACTATCCAACGAGCACATATTCAGGTTCACTGATCTGTCCACTGGCTCAATGGAAGCAGCTGTGCATGGGAAGCCAAACTATAATGAAAAGGCTACTCTTAGTACTTGGAGGCAGATGATGGCCTGATGCAGCCCTTTCTACTTTAAAGGCAGCCCCATTGCAGTGACTGACACTCATTCGAGGGTCAGGGTGCCATCTGCCCCCAGTGGGTGCTTGGGCACCGGCCGTGTGACCTCAGAGTCGGGTTTTCCAAGTTTTCAGTACCATTTATCTCCCTCCTGTTTAAACAGTCAGGTCAGCCTAGGATCTCATCAGGTTCTTTAAAGTCAACCTACGTATGTCTGATCTAATCCTGCAAGATCTGACTCAGCCTACTTGTGTCACCTCAAGTTGCCACACCCTCCTCCTTGCCCTCCATTGGACTTCTTTCCATTCCTCCCATCTCCCTGAAGTCCCTCGGTTCCGGTTTGCTAATGCTGCCAGAATGCAAAACACCAGAAATGGATTGGCTTTTATAACGGGGGGTTATTTGGTTACAAAGTTACAGTCTCAAGGTCATAAAGTGTCCAAGGTAAGGCACCAACAACAGGTACCTTCACTGGAGAAAGGCCACTGGCATCAGAAAACCTCTGTTAGCTGAGAAGGCATGTGACTGGCATCTGCTTGCTCCCAGGTTGCGTTTCAAAATGGCATTCTCCAAATTTTGCTCTTGGGGCGTTTTGTCCTCTCTTAGCTACAGCTCTTCCAAAAATGTCACTCTCAGTTGCTTTGAGGTCCTTGTGTCTGTGAGTTCCTTTATATCACTCCAGTGATCCAATTAACACCCACCCTGAATGGGCAAGGTAACACCTACATGGAAATCATCCAATCAAACATTTCACTCACAGTTGATTGAGTCACATCGCTATGGAAACACTCAAAGAATTCCAGTCTAATCAACACTAATACATTTGCACCCACAAGACTGCATCAAAGAACATGGCGTTTTGGGAGACATAATACATCCAAACTGGCACACCCCATCTTAACACTTGTCACACTTTATTGTTGTTACTGGTTTAAAATCTCTAGAAATCCAAGAAGGCAGAAACCACTCTGTTCTGTTTAACCTTGTATTCTTACTACACAACGGATTGCCTGACATCCAATAGATACCCAATAAATTATGGAATGATAGAATGAATTAATGATACATACCTAACAATGCTTAGGAATTGAAGAAGAGGAAATGGTCTCAGAGTGACTTTTGCACGGAACTTAACATTAGTAGGTATTTAATAAATATTTATAAAATTAGTTGATACAGATTTCCAATCACCCATATAAATGAATTATTAAACCTGATCTCAGAGAGGCAACTCAGAGACAGTATCACAGTTAAGGGTCAGCTTCTGAAACCCCAACAGAGCTGCCCCTCAGACCTACTCCCTGTGCCAGATATTCTTATCAGCCATGTCCTCCCTCTTAAAGGCACAGGATGCCCCAGATACGTTGTGAATCTAAATATGGAATAAGACAACTCATAAAGTTTTACACTTTTTACTTTTAATTTTTCTTTTGATGGCCAAGCTGAGGTAGTATGGCAACCAACTAGCGGTTTGTGAACAGTAGGTGATGAGGTCGGATCCGTCCTTTAGAAAGATTACTCTGGCAGCAGGTCACAGTATGGATTAGAAAGGTATTGAGCCTAGAATTGGAGTGAAACCCTGGCATCTTCTCCCATTTAAGTAGAATACATATTTGTGTACATGTCTCATTGAGTTCCATCCCACTTGAGAAAAGAAAGCTTATCTTGTTCATCTCTGAAGCCACCATGACATAACATCAAAATTAAAACATGGAGGAAGAACTAGGAAAAACCCAATTGTCCATCAACCAGATGAATGGATTAACAATTGTAGTATAGCCAGGCAATGGGATGCTACACAACAATAAAAAGGAATGAACTACTGATACATGCAACAATATGAATTAATCTCAAAATAATCATGCTGAGAGAAAGAAGCCAGACACAAAGATACACACTGCATGATTGATTCCACTTAAGCAAAATTCTAAAATATGCAAACTATCTATAATGACATAAAGCAAATCAGTGGTTGCCTCCGGACGAGGATGGGGGAAAGAGGCCATTGGTGGAGAGGGAGGGAGGAAGGATTACAAAGGGGCACTAGAAAACTCTAGGGGGCGATGGATGTGTTTATACTTTAATCATGGTAATATTCTCACAAGTGTACATATATATATATATATATATATATATATATATGTCAAAACTTAGCAACTTGTACTTTAAATATGTGCAGTTCATTGTATGCCAATTATACCTCAGTAAAGTCGTTTTTAAAAATTGGGCTGGGGGATGGCAGAGAAATTAGCTAAGGGGTGGTATTTGAGTGGGACTCTGGAAGATATAGCCTTGACTTGAAAGAAAGCTCTGGCCAAGCCAGAAAAAAGAGGCAGTCCAATCCAGACTCAGAAAAGAGCAAGCAGGAGTAGGAGAAGGTGAATAGACCACTCTGACTAGAGCAGAAAACCTGGATAGGGATGGAAAAAAAGATGCAGATTATAGGCCTTAAATATCAGGGTTTTAACAAGTGTGCACTGGACTGCTGAACGATCCTTGACAAGTTACTTAACCTCTCAGAAACTCAATTTCCTTTATCTGTAAAATAAGGATAATAATGGCACCTATCAAGTGAGAATTAGAGATAATTCAAATAAGTCTCTCAGCAGAGGACCAGGTAGATATTAAGTTCTCAATAAGTGATAACAATTATTGTTTCAATAATTATTATTAACACCAAAATAAGCAAAGAGAGGGGAGAGGGCAATTAAAGATATTTGAGTGGGAGAAAGAAATAATTAAAAAAGAAGTTAAGATTAATCTTACTATCACTGATTACCTCCCTTTCCAGTTAAAACACCAAACCCTATCATGTCTTTCCCTCTTCCTTACTCTGTAACTTCCTTCCTAATGAGCACATGCCCAGAAGGGCCTGCAACCAGCAACTAGGGTTCTCTTATGTTAATGAAGATTCCAGCTGGTGAGCCCCACCACGATAAGAACAAGCTAACTGAGTTGGGCTATGGCCTCTAAAACCTCCCAGTCCCACCCTCAAAGTTTCAGAGCAGCAAATAAGACCTTAGCCACCTCCTCCTTCCCTCTGTCCACCTGGATTTACATCCAGGGTGCATTTTGAAGAGAATAAAGCAGGTGGTGTTTCATTTCAGTTTTAAATCATAGATATTTCCCACCAAAATCCAGCAGGGGTGGGTCCAGGTTTTC
>PVKY010000484.1:0-48144 GCA_004027775.1 Bradypus variegatus
GAAGGGGGAGGGAGGAGGGGGAGGGGAGGAGGGGCAGAGCGCACAGCTGAGGGGGCCCAAGGTCATCTGCAAACCTACACCCCCCCACCAGACAAGCCCCCACAGGGTGGGACCCGGCTCTGACGCCCTATGTCCCCTCCCCGTGGCCTAGCATGAGGGGGGGCTTGCAGTCCCCACTGGCCAGCTGGGTGGTCGGCAGAACTCGGGGTGCCCCTGGCCAGGCCAGGAAGCCTGTCCCGAGGGGCTCGGCCCACTGCGAGGGGGGGGTCTCTGCCTGCAGCACCGGCTGCCGCCTCCCAGCCTCAGGCGGCCACAGCCCCCCCTTGTCGCGCTAACGACCCTCCCTGCCGCCCTCCTGAGGAAACGTCCTCCCCCGTGGGGCTGTTTGTTTTTCTCTAATTTACAGACGCGCAGCCCAGCAACGGGCGTTTATCGTCGCCAGGCTGGGAATGGCCGGCGGCGGCCACCGCGGGGGCAGAGCTGCGTGTCTGCTGGGCAGGGGACCTGGGCGCCAGCAGGCCGCTCGCAGCAGCCCGGTCCCCATCCCCAGCGCGGCGGGGGGCACGGTGCCTGCTGGCCCTGCACGCTCTCCGGTGGGAACAAAAGCAAACAACCCCTCCCCCCAAATCAACTCGTCTCCTCCAGGCGAGAAGAGGTGAACACGGGCACACGAGCACACACGTGCCCCAGGGCCGCAGGGCCAGGCCTCGCTGTGACCAGCCCTTCCCCGGCGCCTGGCGAGTCCCACGAGCTCAGCCTGCTCAGCCCAGTGAGATTGGGGGGGCCTGTCCCTGGGGAGCCCCATTATGGCACGTCGGGGCCAGTCACCAATGTGTGTCCACTCCATGCACAGCCCCCCTTGTCCCCCGGGCTTGGCCAGACTCGGGGCCTTGCATGCAGGAGGCTGGGGACCCTGCCTGGAGGCCTGGGCTCCAAAGTCACCTCCTCAGGGAGGCCTTCCCTGACTGCTGGAGTCACAATGACAGGCCTGCCCGCATCCCGGGCATAGACAGCAGCTCCATCACGTTCTCACCCCTGACCGTGACTGAGAGCAAGACCCCTGCTGGCCTCAGTGCCCAGCGAGCAGGCCCTGATCAGTGCACGCAGACAAGCCCCTAATCAAACAGCCTGGCCCACCCATGGCCACATCTACAGCCCACCGCACTGTTCCTGATGGGGGTGGGGGCTGTGGGCTCGGCACACGTCCCCCAACCGGCTCGTCTGACGGTCCGTGGTGGGTGGAGGGCCCTGTCCCCTTCCACGGACGACCCAGAGGCTGGGGGTGGAGCTGGATGGGGCAACCACAGCAGCCCTGCCCCCCACCACACCTCTGCCTGCCTCACGTGCTTCCTGAGGCTCAGTTTCCTTTCCTCAGGAACCACGGAAAGTTCTGTCACGTGAGAGTCCCAAGGGCTCACCCCCACGGACATGAACTGTGCCCCCTCCCCACCACCTCCACAGGGTCTGCTGAGCCCACTGGGAAACCCCCCGGCAGTGGACAGAAGTCCAGGGAGATGGGCCTGCCTTGCAGACTCCTACTCACCCCACAAAACCCAGCTGTAAAGGCCTCTCCTCCAGAAACGATGGGCCCCAGAGCCCATGGCCCTCACCCTCACACCCAGCGGTCCACAATGCTGTGCTGGGGTGGGCTGTGGAGACCCTTGGTTCTCTGCTACAGAGCAGGCCTGGGTACAGGAAGAGCCCCAGACTGGGTGGGGTCGGGCCCCCCAGGCCTCAGTTTCCCCAGCTCCCAGTGGAGTCCTGAGGGTGTCCCGCCCCCACCGGGCAGGTCTGTGAGGCCCTGGCCCCACCCAGCCCTCGCTCTGGCCCCAGACCCCTGTAGCCTCGCCCCACCAGGACGCAGGAGAGCCCAGGAGGCCGGAACCTCCCGGAAGCCTCCTTCGGGTGAGGAGAGAGTGAACAGGAGTCAGACTATTTTAACGCTTTTTTGCTCTAATTCTAAATTTAGATGTGGAGATGTAAACAGCCCAGCGGCCCCCGTTTCAGAGACCCTGTGTGCCAGACAGAGGAGTCCGTGTCTGGGAGCCGGCTCTCCCTCTGCTCCAACGGCCACACGAACAAACGCATTTTGTTCCAAGGGCAAAGAAAAAGGTCTTAAATCCTCCCCAAAGGCCTCGGCAGCCAGGCCCCAGGCGCCACACTCGGGGGTCCCAGGACGTCCCGTCTGTGCCCAGTGCCCCCATCCGGGGCTGCCGGCCAACCTCGGGGTGGGACGGGACGGGATTGGCACCTTTGGGTGGCAGCTGTGGACACCGACTCTGGGTGAAGTCGGGGCAGAGGCCCGGATCCACAGCTCCCACGGACGCCTGCCTGGGGAGGGTCTGTCCTCACCGCTCACCTGGGTGGACGGCCCCTCTGCCTCCAAGCAGCCCCCAAGCCCTGTTTTGGGGGTTCCCCTCTGAGAAGAGGGTCACACCTCTCAGCCGACCCACCCGGGACCTGGGGGCTGAGGGAGACCAGGGGAGGCCTGCAGGGAGCACGGCAGAGAGGAGAAACAGCCTGGCCTGCGGTCCTCATGCTCCATTTGTCCAGAAGTGTCAGGAGCACCCCCATCACCCAGTTTTGGCCACTTCCACCTGCAGATGCAAAGCAGCCATGCCATGAGGGGGCCCTGGGTGCCTGGGGTGCAGGGAGAGCAGGCGTGGGGCCACGGCCAGGGTGTGGGGTGGCCAGGGCGGGCTGCAGCTGACGGCCGCCGGGCGGTGCCAAGGCCAGCACAAAGGGGGCTGTCTTCCCGGCCAGCAGCGGGTGTTTGCACAGGTGTGAGGGGCCTGGGCAGGGGGGCACTGCCCCTCACCACAATCAGGCACTCACCCACCCACTTCCGGGGGTGCTGGCCGGCAGCCCCTCGCCCCCAGCCTCCTGGGAAGCCCCCCACAGGCCTGGCCATGGCTGCCTCCTCTCACCCTGGGCAGGCTTGGGCCACTCCCACCAGGGCCCCTGGGAGCCAGGTCAGCACGTTCCTGACCTCCCGGACCCCCCAGCCAGCTGGAGGCCTCCAGAAACTGCGCTCCCTTGGCTGTCAGGAGGCCCCGCTGCCTGCCCGGCCTCAGAAATGGGGGGCCCAGGCCTGCTCCAGAGCCAAGGGGTGGCTTCCCAGGCCTCAGAGCCCCTCACCCCTTTCTCCAGGAGGGCAGGGGTCACTGGAGGGTGGGGGGCCTGAGAACAAGGCCCCTCCTTTCTGAAGGGCTCTCGGGGACAGACGTGGCCGGGGTCCTTGGTGGGCTCTGATACCTGATGCGGCTGCCCTGACCACCTGCCCAGTCCCAGCTGTGGGGGCTGCACATCTTCTCCCCCCACACCCTCTCCTCACAGCCCCAGCTCCCTTGGGGTCGCCTGGCACCCACCCGTGGGACCCTCACACCCACCCCCCACTGCCAGCCTCTGCGGCGTCCTGGGTCAGGAGCTCGCCGGCCAGCACCGTCCCCAGCTGGCCCACGGAGCACAGAGACCAGCGATCTGCAGGAGACGGTGGCAGGTTCCAGGTGGCTGTGGGGATGGCACAGCCTGTCCTCAACCAGGGAGAGCCCCTGGGCCATGGGGCCGGACTGCGCCTCCGTCACCGCTGCCCAGGGCCCGGTGCAAACCAAAGACGCGGGACCCTCGTCCCACGGGCAGGGGAACGTTTCCCCACCTTCCACGATGTCCCTCTCTCTCTCTGTCATGAAGTCTCTCATCTATTTACGTCTTTTTCCCCAGGGCCCGGGGGCACTGGGCAGTGGGACAGGAGCCCCCAGAACACGCTCCATTGTCCCACTGGACCTGGCCTGCAAAGTGCAAATTTAGAGCTCAGAGACCCTCCAGACAGCGTCTGGGGGCCTTTGCAGCTCACGTCCACGGAGCCGGTGGTGTTGGGCCTTTGCCTCTACAGGGGCCCACGGGAGGAGCAGCGGCCGCTGCCCACTCCAGGGAGCAGCCCAGGCCCCCTCCCTGGCACACAAGGCCCGAGGCCCCAGCACACCCACCCCCCCAATCTGGGAAGGCCCCGACTTACCACCCCCCACCACAGGGCATCTGCGTAGCTACCAAACTCGATGTGGCCTGACTCGTTGACCGCGTCCTTCTCAGCCAGATACACGAAGTAGGAGGAGAAGATGAGGCCCAGGAAGCCGATGTACAGGGTGGTGATCAGCTCCTGGGTGAGGAAGCAGAGGGGCAGCCGGTCAGCGGGCACCATGGGCAACCCGGCTGCACCAGACAGGCGTCTGAGACACCCTTTGGGAGAACTGCCCTGGCAGCAAGTACAAAGCTTCTGCAGACTGTTCCACGTAGACGCGAGCGTGCGCCCCACGCCGAAACCAGGCTGCGAAACAGCTCGCTTCTCACAGCTGCACCTCAGCCCTGAGGAGTGAGGCGCGGTCACCTGGAGGGAAGGGGCCAGCGTGCTCGGAGGCAGCCGCACCCTCCGCCGGACACTTCCCTTCCCGCGGTGCAGACCCGAGAGCCAGGCGGACCCAGCAGAACCTGGGGCAGCGGTCCTCCAGCCCCCGGAGCAGGGCCCTCGGCAACGCCGCCTCCACCCCACGGGCTGTTCCCAGTCGCCTGGTCTTGTATTTCTCAGCCTCTCGGGCGTTTTTCCACCTTGTGCTCCTCTCTTTTCCTTTGCCCGACGTCCTTCTGCCTCCAGCTCGAAGGACCAGGGCACCAGCCCGGCCTGGCAGCGGGGGTCTCGGCTCTGGCTCTGAGCCCTTGGCTCCTGGTGAAGCTGCCCCGGCCTGCCCCGGCCCGGCCCCGGCCCCCACACCCACCTGGCGGTGGATGAAGACCACCGAGCCCAGGAGCCTCCAGGTGCCTCCCTGGCGGTCAACATGCAGCATCCTCAGGATCTGCAGGAACCGGATGCCCCTAAGGTGAGAGAGCACGGACTGTGGGGCCTGGGGGAGGGGCAGCAGTGGGGACACGGGCACCCCTGCCCTCGCTGCGCTCCCACTCAGGGTGGGGGGATGACAGCAGTGTCTCGTCTCCAGCACATCCCCCGGGCCATCCCCCCACCACTCCCTCCTGCACCCGAGGGAGCATGCCAGGCCCGAGCTCGTCCCTTCCTGCCCCCTGCTCCTCCTGGCCTCAAACTGCCCGCCAAGGGGGCACCCAGGGGGCTCGGCTTCTGGATGTGCAGCCCGAGTTGCTCAAAAAGGGCACAGACCCGTGGCTGGCCAGAAGCTCGTGGGCACCAGTGCTGGCACGGTCGAACTCAGCGCAAACTGCGCCTGGCCTGCCCACAGCCGCCCGGCTCAGCGCCCCAGGGGAGGCAGAGATGCTCCCCGATCCGAGGTGTGCCCCTTCCCTGCCAGGGGCTCGTCTGCCTGACTCTCCCGTCTCGCTCCCGTGGCCCTGCAGAAGGTCCCTCTGTGTCCCCGGGGGCGCCGGACCTGGGTCAGCTGGCAGCCCACACACCTGATGGCCGACGTGGCGAACACCTGCCCTTTGGAGCCCACGCAGAGAACCACCATGGAGGCCACCACCACGATGAGGTCTGCAGGGGCAGAGTTGGCAGTGGCGTCACCCCTGCAGGGAGGGCCCCAGGACCCAGGGCAGGGGTGCCCTTCGGGGGGAGCGGGCAGCAGCTGCCCTGTCCCCCACCCTGGGCCCATGTGGGGCCCACACCACCGACCCCCACCCCAGGCAGGACAGAGGGCTCAGAGCCTCGGCCCTGGACCACAGCTCACAGGCCTTGGCAGGAACGGACACATGTCAAGCTGTGCAGAGTGGGGAAGGTTCCGGAAGCTAAGAGGGGCCGCCCTGGGACTGTGGGCAGCTCCTTAGGGGGCAGCCAGCAGCAGGAGCAGCCTGAAGCCTGGAAGCTTCTGAAGCTGGGGCAGAGGCGGTGCTGTGGCTGGCAACTTGGGCAGCCACTGTCCTTGGTGCCCTGCCCATCGCAGGGGGAGTCTGGGTGGCGGGTGGGGGGCGGCACCTTCCTGAAAGGTTCCTGGCCCTTTTCTGGAAACCTCTGCAGCGAGGCACTACTCACCAATGATGGAGATGGGCTTCCGGGCGAAGCGCAGCCGGCCCCAGATGCCCACATACTTGCTGCGGCAGCCGGCTGCCCAGAGGCGGACCACGTACTCTATCCCGAAAAAGACCACGAGGACGATTTCCTGCAGGGCGGGGAGGACGGGCTCACTGTGGGCTCCTGATGCATGAGCACCCATGGGCAGCCAGGACCTGGTGGCACTGACCCCCGGGTGTACCACAGCCCAAGCCCAGGACCCCAGTGGTGGACACCAGGGGGGCCCAGGCATAGGATGCAGACATCCGCTCAGTTCAGGAGCGGGATTAGGGGTGCCTGGGGGGCATCGTGGTAGCTGGGCAATCCCAGGCTTCCTGGGTGTCTCTGCCGCCCCAGGACCCACCCTCTCATACACCATGCAGAGACCCTAGGGGTCCCTGATGGCCGCACCCCAGATGCCAGGCTTGAGGCTCCCAGTTGGGGTCTCCCTGGGCCCCTCCACAGCCCCATGAAGCCTGCTCTGGGTTGAACTGTGCCCCCCGCCAAAGACATGTTCAATCCTAGCCCCATCCCAGGAACGTGACCCTGTTTGGAATAGTCTGTGCAGGTGAGACAAGTTAAGGTGAGGCCAGGTGGAGTGTGGAACAAGACGGGTGGCAGGAGCTCCATCCCGCCCCCCCACACGCACACATGCACACACACACTGCAGCTTCAAGCCACCAGCAAGAACTGGAGAAACATCTTTCCCAGAGCTCCAGAAAACAGTTGAAGGACCGAGTGACAGGGCAACTGCTGAATCAGGGAAAAGGCCACATGATCGTGGGAGGATCTTGGGGCTCCCCTCCCCTCCCCACTGGCTCGGTGCAGGCTGGCCCACACTCCCAGTGCGGAGCCCTGGTCCTGGTTCCGGGGGGAGCAGAGGACCCCCCAGAGGGAGAAGAAATGTCGGCTCACGGCTCTCCTCCAGGACATGGTGGGTGAGTGGCAAGTGGCTGCCTGGGACAGGGAGCTGCTGGCTGCTGGCTGCTGGACACGCAGTGCAGGGCCTGGGGCTATAAGGAAAATGATTCCTAGGGAAGAGGGGACATTCGTATCCACAGAACAGGGGGAATTCCCAGGGCACCCACATGTGCCCAGATGCAGGCACAGAAAGGACTGGGGAGGCCCCTGCACTTTGGCCTGGAGCTGTTCTCTAAGCTCATCATATGCTGGGCCCTGAGGAGAGAGCTGTGCAGGCCCATGTGCAGGACTGGGGAAGAGGTTTTCTGTTTTTAAATTTTATTAGCTCCTGGCATTCAAGGAGAGCTTTCATAACACTAGCTGGACACATGCTTAGAACCACAGAGTCTAAATTCTAGCATAACACATCAAAATATCAAAATGTCCAGGTTTCAGCAAAAGATCACAAGACAAATAAAGAAACAGGAAGTGATGGCCCAGGCAAAGGAGAAAATCAAAGCATCAGAAACCATCAATGAGGAGACCCAGACCTGGGACATTCCAGAGAAAGTCTTTAAAAAAAGGGTCCTAAATATGTCAAAAGATATAAAGGAAAATGTGGACAAAGAATGAAAGGAAATCAGGAAAATGATGGATGAGCACAAAACAAATATCAGTAGAGAGATGGAAATTATGCAAAGGAACCAAACAGAGCTGAAGACTCCAGTAACAGAAATTAAAATTCCCTTGAGGGGTTCCACGGCAGGTTGGAACTGGAAGTAGAAAGAATCGGTGAACTTGAAGATAAGACAATTGAAATCATCCAGTCTTAGGAGCAGAAGGAAGAAAGAATGAAGAAAAGCGAGCAGAGCCTGAAGAGCCTGTGGGCCACCATCAAGTGTTCCAATAAACGCATTGAGGGAGTCCCAGAAGGAGAAAGAGAGAAGGAAGCAGAGAGAATATTCAAAGAAATAGTGGCCAGAAACCACCCAAATTTAACAAAAGACATGAACATTCACATCCAAGATGCTCAACGATCTCCAAACAGGATAAACCCAAATAGATGCACATCATGGCAAGATATAATAAAACCGTCAAATGCCGAAGATAAAGAGAGAATTCTGAAAGCCACAGGGGAGAAGCACCGTGTCACATACAAGGAACCCCAATAAGACTATGTGCCAATTTTTCCTCAGAAACCATGGAGGCCAGAAGGCAGTAAGATGACATTTAAAGTGCTGAAAGCAAAATCTGCCAATGAAGAATTATGTCTCTTAAAAATGAGGGAGGAATTGAGACACTGCCAGCTTAGAAAGAGCCGAGGGACATTGTTGCCACTAGACTGGCCCCAAAAGAGAAGCTAAAGGGAGCTCTGCAGGCTGAAAGGAAAGGACAACCGACTGAAGCCATGTGAAGAAATAAAGACCTTGGCAGAGAAAGTGGCATGGGTAAATAAAAGTGCCAGTACTGTCGTGCTGTTTGTAACTACACTTTTTACTTCTTACAAGATCTAAAAGGCAAATGCCTAAAATGTAGCAATAAAGCAACGGTTTCAGACTTATGATGTATAAATAGGTAATTTGTGATAAGAACTCTGCAAGGGCAGCTCCCAGAGTCTCAGGCCAGGCCCATGACACCGACATCGTCAGCCCCATGTGACCGATGAGGAGATGGAGGTTCAGAGAGGTCGAGCACTGCCCACAGGAGATGGATGTGAGCCTGGGCTGCCGAGAGTGAGTTCACAACTGAGCTAGCACCAAAGCCCCAAGCCCGAGGGGCGGCTGCTCCAGCAGGGGAGGGGGCTGCATGACCACGTGCTCTGAGGCAGGAGAGGGTGTCGGGGACGTGAGGGGCAGCATGTGGCTGGGGTTCGCCCAAAGGCAGTAGGGGGCCAAGGAAGACATGTGAGCAGGGCAGCAACGTGGTCAAAGATAGGCCGGGCAAAAGTGGCCAAGCTGTGAGCACACGTTGTGGGGAGGACTTGATGGGGGGCTCCCAGACAAAAGGACACAGGGAGGCTGGACCCAGTGCCATACACACACAAACAGGGAGCAGAAGCTTGGCCGGGCCACAGTCCTGGAGGCAGCAGCACAGCCCTGGAGCCCAGGTGCTACCCCAACTGGGAGAGCCCCGGCCCGCCCTGCCTGGGCAGCCAGCAGCACCCCACAGGCCCTTCCGACCGAGCCAGAGCCCAGCTCAAGGGGAGGGAGAGAGCTACGCCCTGCTCTCCTCAACACCTGGCTCAGGACGGCTCCGAGTCACTGTCACTAACAGATTTCGTTTTTCATAAAAGAAAGGGAAAGCTCTGGTGTGTGACCCACCTCCCACCCCCAGACCCCAGCCCTCCAGAGCAGCAGGCCTTCCGGAAGCTACCAATCTCGTTTACTCTAAGCACCAGACAGGAGCCCAGACACAAGGTGCTCAGTAGATATTGGGTGAATAAACACGTGTGTGCACAAATGAATGAATGAATGAATGAATGAGCACGCATGGAAGATACTCTCAACGCCCCCTAATTGCGTGGATGGAGAAACTCAGGCTTGTTTAGTTGAGTGACTTGGCAGAGGCCACAGAGCCCACTGGTGACAGAGCCAGTTCCCAACTGAGCCCCCCACTCCATGGCCTCTGCCCCCCAGGTTGCCTCCTCTGCTGGGAGCAGCCCCCACTCCTCGCCTCCTTGGATGACCAGAGGTTGACCGCCACTCCGTGCTCTCCCCAGGCCTGGAATAGTCTCAGAGACCCTCCAGCCCTCTGTTTGTGACTCATGGCCCAGCCCCTCCCCTTCTGGGCAATCTGCCAGCACCAGGCCCATCGACAGCCGCATTTCCAGGGGGACACAGGCCAGCCCATGCCCAGCTGGAGGGCCTGCCTCAGGAAGGGCTTGAGGAAAGCTCAACTGGGCAACTTCATGCTTCTCTCCTCCCCTGGGGAAGGGGGTGGGGGTGCCACGCTGCAGGGCAAGGCCACGCTCGGTAAAGACCTTGCGCAGGAAGGAGACCAAGAATTAGGAACATTCTAGGGTTCACCCATGCCCACGCTGTGGGCTGTGTCACCCCATACTGGAAGCCAGGATTCCTGATTCCAAATTCGCAGCTCTGGACCCCAGCTCCCACCCCATGGTGCCATTTTGTCCAGGCTGACAGCTGCTGCCTGGGCTGGGGGCAACCAAGGACCCCACTTCCCTCGCCTGTTTCTGGAAAAGGCCTGGGCCAAGTGGGGCAGGATGGAGAGATGGCTAAACTGCTTGGCCCCAAAAATGGAGAAGGGGGCTGCTGAGCCCAGAGGGGTGGGAGAGGTCACAGGGAAGAGACCCTCAGGGGCAGGTCCTCATGAAGGGACTCCTTGCAAGTGGCAGGGGCTACAATTCAGCCTCGAAATGCCTGCTTGGCTGCTCTGCCATGGAAGCCCCTCCCCATGTCTTGGGCCTCCAGCCAAGACTTGTACCCCCTCCTCTGTCATCAGGGAGGGAGGAATGTGAGCAAGCCAGGAGGTCCGGGCTGACCTCTGGGTTACAATGGATGGACAGAAAGACAGGTGAACCCACAAATGAAGATGGATCAGGTAAAAGCCAAACCCAAAAGGAAAGGGCCGCTGTTAGCTGTCCCAATAAATTAAGAGCAAGCCAGATGGTCCCTGCAGCCAGACTCCATCCTTGGAATGGGATCTGGAATTAAGGAAACAGCCATGGCTCGGGCCTGCTCAGCCTTTAGCAGCACCCACAGCGTTGTCGGAGCCACACTTTTATTTCTTCTTCAACAGCCCCAGAAAACAGGCAGGGGGAGAGTGACTCTCCCGGGTCTCTGGAACAGAGTAGAAGGTGAACTCGAGGGCCTGGGAGCTCACCATCCCCCGTGGCGGGGCGTGGGCTGGACTGGTCCCACCACGAGCTGAGGACCCAGGGACACCTTGCCCAGGGCGTTGGGAGGATGGAGCAGTGGCTGGGCCTGGTGGGGTCAGCCAGCCAGAGGGGGGCTGTTGTCACGGGAACCTCCCCATGACCCCAGCCTGGGGCAGTCCCCTGGCCACGTCCTCTTCCCCCCAGGCCCAGCGACCCACCAAGGCCCCGGAAGGCAGGGCCCTGCTTGCAGGTGTGGTGGGAAGGCCGCCCCGCTTGGGGATGGGCAGATGCCCGGTGGGCTGAATCCCACCCTGGGCCTCAGTTTCCTCAGCTGTCAGAGGCAGAAAGCACATCAAATCGGAAAGCGCACAGGCAACTCTCACGGGCGAGGTGGCCGCTAACTGGTGGCCAGCGGCCAGCGCACAGGGGCACCCGGGAAGGTATGCGGCGTGGACAGAATAACTTGGGCCCAGCAGGTCCCCACGGGGCTACGGTGCCGATGCCAAGCCAGAAGGCCTTCCAGTCCCCGGGCCTCCTCCAGCCCCGGGTGCCCAGCAGGGACTGGGTGCAGGGCAGACCCTGGCCTCCCTGCCAGGCTCCACCACGAGCATGTGGCTGCACACAGCTGTCGCTGCTTCTCAAATGTAATTAACCGGGCGAAATCACATTTACACAATCCAGCTTGGGTTTGGGGTAAGCTTGGAGGTAATGAAGGAGAAAATTAGGAGAAGTGCACAGCCTTCCTTTTGCACAGGGGTTTTGATTGGCAGCACTGGACCCTCTGGGGGTGTACGTGATGGGGTGTGCAGGGTGGGGTGAGTGGGGGAGCAAGGGGCATCTGCTCTGTGGGCCCTGCAGCCTGAGCAGGGGCTCCCGGCCTGGAGGACATGGGCTATGCCCCCCTTGCCCACCACCTGTCTCCAACTCCCGACAGGCATGCCGATTGGTGCTTAATAAGGATTTGTTGAATGAATGAAAGAACAAATGATTCAATGAGCAATCAGACGTCAAACCCAACAGGCAGTGGGGTCCTGGGAGCAGGTCCAGGCAGGTTTCCCTGAACCCGCCCCCCGGTGACCCCAGGCAAGGAGCTGGCCAGTGGGGAAAGGGCTGGCAGAGGCAGGAGGCAGAAGCAGGGCTGGGGGGACACTGGCCTCTGCCTGGGAAGCTGGGCCTGGCACCCCAGTTTTGGCCACTCCCAGCACCACCCACCTCCCTGAAGCAGAGATGGGGGTGTCCGTGTCTTCACAGAGGCCTCGTCTGGCCAGCTGGTGGCCCCCAAAGATCCGCTGCTGGAGTCCCAGGCGCCCCACCGAGCCACTTGTCCCCGGCTGCCGGGTTAGCTAGCGGTGCCTCCATGCCTGTGCCCCTCTCCTACAGGCCGCATTAGCTAGAGCAGCCCTCGGCCCACAGGCAAATGTGCAGACGGCACAGAGGGTGCCCCACGCCCCTCCCCCAGCACCCCCTGCTGGCTGCACCCCACATTCGGTGGCCTCTGCCACTGACCCAACATGGACGGGTTATTACTCGCTAAAGCCCATGTTTGCATTCAGGGGCTTACTCGTGTCATCTGGTCCTGGGGGGCTATGACAAGTACATGGTGCCACGTATCAGCCATCACAGCCTCGTACAGAACAGCTTCCCATCCTAACAGTCCCCATGTCCACCCAGCCCCCCGTCCCCCACCCCGGCAACCGCTGATCTCTTTGCTGGCTCTCGAGTTTGACCTTTTCCAGAATGTGCTGTAGCTGGAATCCTAGCATGGAGCCTCTTCAGACTGGCTTCCTCCTCTTAGCAATGTGCATTTAAGGCTCGGCCTGCTTCTCTGTGGCTCCATAGCTCATGTCTTCCCATACCGGCCACAATTTATCCAACTCACCTACCGAGGGACATCTTGGTCACTTCCAGTGTTGGGCAATTAGGAATAGGGTGCTATAAATGGCCACATGAAGATTTTGTGTGGACACAAGTTTCCAGCTCACGCGGGCTACTCTCCACGAGTGCAGCCGCTGGATCCCAGGGTGGGACCGAGCTCTGCTCTGTGAGAAGCTGCCACACGGCCTTCCCTCTGGGGAGGGGGCTGGCAGCTGTGCCACCTGGGCTCTGTGGAGGGGGGAGGGCTCCCTCTGGGTGGGGAGCTCCTTGGGAACAAATCTTTTCCCTGCCACCTCCCTCCTCCTGGCCAGGGGCAGCCTAGTGAGAGCTGCCTGGAGCTTGCTGGTCAAGCCCCACCCCGATCGCTAGAGGAAATGGGGTTCCACCAAGTTACCCCACCGAGCTGGGCTGGAACTCACCTCCAGAGACCCTCCTGGCACCCGCTCAAGAGCAGAGCCCACCCGCACAGGCCCCTCCTAAGACCCCAGCCAAGGCTGCGGCCTGGGCGGGCTGCCCTCTGGGGCCGCTGACCTGCCAGCTCTGGACGTGCCGGAGATAAGGGAAGAGGGGTGCGTCCTTGGGGAGAGGAGGCCGGGACCTCCGCAGAGATGAGACGTGGGTGGAAAATCACCACAATGACAGCCCGGGGACGAGAGGCCCCTGCCCCCGGATCCCCAGGCTGCAGCAAGGCTGCCTCCTCGCTGCGGACAGTGGCATGGACAGACAAGGGGTCCGAGCTGGGCCATGCTCAGGAAGGGACAGGGCTGAACATGCACAGCCCCACCACACCCCAGAGTGGGCGGCCCATCCTACGAAGGAGGAAACTGAGGCTGGGACGGGAAGGGTGGGAGCCCACGGCAGTGGGGCTCTCCAGGCCCAGAGGAGAGAGGGCCCCCACCAAGGAGGGCTTTCACACACGGGCAGTTCCAAGTAGGGGACTCACATGGGGAAAATGGGGGTTCAGAGGCTGCCCTGCACTGGGGTGTGATGGGTGCAAGCCAAAGGCAGATGAAACCCCAGGGAGACACAAGGAAGCGGCAGAAGAGGCCCTGGGTGGGGGCAGGGGACTGGTGGGGTGGGCAAGGGGTGTCCTCCCAGAAGAGGGGGAGACTGGGGGCGACAACAGCCAGCCTGGGCCCCAAGGCCCCCTGGCAGTCATCTCGTGAGGGTGGCGGTGCTCAGAGTTGGGGTCTGGGCTCAAGAAAGGATGTGGGGGGGAAGGGCTGGGAGGGGCAGGAAAGGGGGGGCCCAGGGTGAGCCTGGGGCAGCCCCAGCTTTTCCAGAGGAGGGCCTCAGAGCCAGGCACGCCAGCACCTCTTTCCAGGAGACCCAAGAGGATTCACGGAGAAGGGGCATCCAGGCTCCCCAAAGCCCCCCAAGCCCCTGGTCCCCCAACCTTCATACAGACAATAGAGAAGAAACATGGAGAGCGCAGAACACACGCCAAGGGTCTTCTAAAGCCACCAATCCTCGGCATGTACCCCCAGCAACAGCCCTAAAGGCTCAGCCCCGGCTGGCCCCCCACACCCATACGCCCCGTTCCCACAGCCACGGGGCTCGGGCCAGACGGATAGCGGGTGGCTCCGGCCTGTCTCACAAGGAGGGGTTATCCGGAGGTGGCTCCCAGCGCAATCTGGGAATAATTTTTCATAGCACAGTGCCAAGGGGCCCTGGTCCCCACACCCACTCAGGACTCCAGGGCTTCAGGGCCTGCCCGTCAGACGAGGCTCTGCACACACCCCCGCCCCAGCACCCCATCCCAGCTGTCCCCGGGCCTCCGGTGCTGAGTCCTCACGGCCGTCGTGCACACGAGCAGCTCGCGGGCCACACGCTGCACCTCAAACCTCAACAAACCTCAAACCCCCTTATTATGAACACGCAGGGGGTCCGGGGAGCAGAGACTCAGGGGAGGGGGTGGGAAGGGGGAGAGGCCTTAGGATCTACCCTGACCACGGTTTGCTGTCACGGGGACAGAGCCCGTGTGTGGACGGAGGACAGCCGGGGGTCGGAGCAGACACTGCCATGCACCCCTCCTGTCGTCGGGGACCCTCGAGCTCATCCCCGGAGGAAGTCAGTGGGGGACGTGGAAGGAAAGGAAAGGAAGGGAAGCAGCTCAGTGGCCACTGGGAAGGAGCAGCCACCGGGCAGGCGACACGCTGTCCCCAGAACGTGCCGGCGAACATCTGTCCGCGGCCTGCGGGGTGACGGTGCCACGCCGCCGAGCCATCACATCCCCGGAGTCGAGACAAAGGTTGAAGCAGATGCTTCCGGGGTGGTTCTTTTAGAGGGAGAGTACAGGGTGAAGGGCAGGTGTGGGGCCCGGGTGCGTCCGATCTCCCTCACGGGACAGGAGGAAGCTCACAGGGGACGTTTATCTGTCGTTTTATTTTCATCGACAGGTCGCCGTCACCTGGAGGGCTTCCGAGGCCAAGCGTTATCTGGGGCCCGGGCAGCTGCCGGCCCGAAGGCTCTGTCCTCACGGGGATGGAAGGCCCTGCAGGGCAGCAAGGTGCCCCACGGACACTTCTCGGGGTCATTTCACGGTTCTCTGATATTGCGGTTCTGCTATTTTGATAACAAAACATTAATTTTAAAGGCGGCTGCGAGACAGAGCATGGAGGGTGAAATGCGGGGGTGCCTGGAGGGACGCGGGGGCCCGACTGGACCAGGGGTCAGGCCAGATGGGCAAGAGCTCAGGCAGCCTCCCTGGGGCCCGGAGGACACCAGGCAGGCGGGTGCAGCGATGTGGCCAGGGAGACCCTTTCCAGGCGCCCCTGGGACCCCCTTGTCCCACTGAAGGAGGTTACGTGCGCTTTCTTGATCCGGGCCCAGATGGAGCCCGGAGAACCGCAGGGGGTAGGCCTGGGGCCAGGTGCGTGGTGGGGGCAGGGTGAGGGTCTCAGGCAGGAGCCATCCCTGTGGGGGCTGGGGGACCCCCGGCACAGATGATGGCTGATGGGCTCAGGGCCAGCAGGTTTGGGGCCCAGCTTTTGGCCCTCCAGGTGGGACCCTGCAAGCCACAGGGAGAGCCGGGCACGGTCTGCCCAGGAGCTGGCCAGGGCAGACAGCTGCTCAAAGCCCCCTTTGCTCCCGGGGCCTGCAGGGGCCCAGCTATCATGGCGTCTCCCTGGAGACCCCCTCGGTCCACACTCACCCCTGGGAGCAGCAGCCCCCCACCCTGCCAGAGCTGCATGGCCTGGAGAGGGGCTCTGGTGTGGCCGTGCAGGTCTCCAGGTGAGCACACCTGAGCAGAGGCAGGCAACGGGGGAGGCACAGGAGTCAGAGACTGATTGGCCAGAGGGGGGGCAGGGTGCCACCCCGCCCTCGCACAGCCCTTCCACAGGGGCCCCCAACATACCCTGCATGGCCCTTGCACAGGGTCCCCAACACACCCTGCATGGTCCTTCCATGGGGCCCTCAACAGACCCCACACAGCCCTCCCATGGGCCCCCCAGTATACCCCCACATGGCCCTTCCACAGGGCCCCCAACACACCCCACACAGCCCTTCCACGGGGGGCCCCAACACAGTGGGCACAGCCCTTCCACGGGGTCCCCAACACACCCCACATGGCCCTTCCACAGGGCCCCCCAGTATACCCCCGCACAGCCCTTCCACCGGGTCCCCAACACACCCCGCATGGTCCTTCCATGGGGCCCTCAATAGACCCACACAGCCCTCCCATGGGGCCCCCAACACAGTCTGCATGGGCCCCCCAGTATACCCCCGCATGGCCCTTCCACCAGGTTCCCAACACACCCCGCATGCCCTTCCACAGGGCCCCCCAATATACCCTCGCATGGCCCTTCCACAGGGTCCCCAACACACCCTGTATGGCCCTTCCACGGGGCCCCCAATATACCCCCACATGGCCCTTCTGCTGGTCCCCCCACACCCACATACAACCCCTCTGCAGCTAGCGGAGCTCAGGCCCTGGCCGTGGGCATCGCGGGACCCAGCACCCGTGCCCAGAGCCCCTCCAGCACCAGCCACCTCCTCCCCGCCCCCACCCGGGTGTCCTGAGGGAAGGAGGCCCACGGGCAGCCACGAAAGCCCTGCCCAGCACTGGGCCTCTGAGCGGATTCTGACGAAGCCAACCCCACACCCGAGTCACCCATCCCCGGCCAAGGGCCGGCACCCAGGAGCACCCAGTAAGTGTGTGATTCTGCTTTTCTTTTTAGCAAATGAGTTTCAACCCATCTGGGGAGATGAGACTCGCAATCAGTGAAATAACCAGCAAGCGATGCAGGCGATGGTGCAGAAATCAGAAAAGAAAACTGTGGAGTGATCACAGGGAGGGTCTACAGTGGGGTTGCAGGGGGTGGGGGGCCTGCTGGGGTGTTCAGGGCCAGGAAGGGGCCCCCCAACACAGGGGTCTACCCTTGGGGGGCCCGAGGGGTGCACTTCCCATACCTGCCCATTGTCTGTTCTTTCCAAGTTCACTCCCTCCTCTTGCCAGTGATTATTTAGGAGAATGTTGCTCAAGTCTCAGATAGAGTTTGTTGCTGTTGTTCATAATCATTTTACCATTTATTTCCAATTTTACTGGGTTTCGGTCAGGGAATGTGGTCAGTTAAATCTCAATTTTTCAAGCTGTCAGTTTTTTTTATGGTCACCTACACGCTTGGTTTTTGCAAGTGGCCCCTGGACATGAGGGGGGTGGGGAGCTCTCCACTAGCAGGATCCAAAATTATCACGCTGGTTTTGAAACACGGTCCCAAAATTCTTTGGAATTGGCCTTGTGACTGCTTGACCTACAGAACACCACGTGTGATGGTTAAGTTCATGTGTCAGCTTGGCTACGCGGTGGCGCCCAGCTGTCTGGTTCAGCAAGTGCTGGCCTGCGAGGCAGATGAGGGCGTCCACAGCTGATTGTATCTATAAAGATCGCCTTCAGCAGGAGAGGCGTCTCAACCACCAGCTGAAGGCTTGAAGGGAGAACTGAGATTTCTGCAATCAGAAAGAATTTCTATCTCCACTCCAGATAGCGTCTCCTGGGAATTCACTGAAATCTCCATCAGAAGTTCCCAGGCTACAGCCTGCCCCGTGGGGACTTGCCAATCCCTACCGTCAATTCCTTTAATAATCTTCATAATGTTTATACACATACACACATCCGCACACAGGCACAGACACACACATCCTGCAAGTTCTGTTTTCCTGGAGATACCTAATGCACCACAGAAGTGACACTGCAGTTTCTGGGTCAGACAGCTTTCACTTCATGTCTCCTGGAAGGCTCACTACGGGACCCCAGCTGTGAGGAGGTCACGTGGGCTGGGAGAGGCCCTCGTGAAGGGGGACCCTGTCCGCCATGGAGGAAGAGCCCTCAGCCCCAGCAGCCATCATTCAGGGCGGAGATGAGCTGCCACCCGCTGAGCCCTACCCAAAGCAGACTGGGGAGCTTAGTCACAGGCCTGCTGGATGGCGTCAGGACGAGGGATGGTCTCTTAGCAGCTGTCGGTGACAGAACGGTCATGTGTACTGTTAGAACCTGAAACCTCCTGACAATCACAACATTTAACTGTCTATATTCTCACCTATTTTGGGTTTGCTAGAATTGTCCTATTTTAAGAGAAGTGCACTCAAGTCCCCCACAATTGTCTCAACAGATGCTGAAAAAGCATTTGACAAAATCCAGCATCCCTTTATGATAAAAACACTTCAAAAGGTAGGAATTGAAGGAAACTTCCTCAATATGATAAAGGGCATATATGAAAAACCCACAGCCAGCATAGTAGTCAATGGTGAGAGGCTGAAAGCCTTCCCTCTAAGATCAGGAATAAGACAAGGATGCCCGCTGTCACCACTGTTATTCAACATTGTGCTAGAAGTTCTAGCCAGAGCAATTCGGCAAGAAAAAGAAATAAAAGACATCCAAATTGGAAAGGAAGAAGTAAAACTCTCATTATTTGCAGATGATATGATCTCATACTTGGAAAACCCTGAGAAATCAATGACACACCTACTTGAGCTAATAAACAAATTCAGCAAAGTGGTAAGATATAAGACTAATGCACATAAGTCAGTAATGTTTCTATACAGTAGAAATGACACAACTGAAGAGATGCTTAAGAAAAAGATTCCCTTCTCAATAGCAACTAAAAAAATTAAGTACCTAAGAATAAACTTAATCAAGGATGCAAAAGACCTCTACACAGGAAATTATATAACCTGATGAAAAGAAATAGAAGGTGACCTAAAGAGGTGGAGAGATATCCCGTGTTCATGGATAGATAGGAAGGCTAAACGTAGTCATCAATTTTACCCAAACTGATCTACAGATTTAATGCAATTCCCATCAAAATTCTAACAACCTACTTGGCAGACTTGGAAAAGCTAGTCACCAATTTATTTGGAAAGGAAAGATGCTCTGAATTGCTAAAAATATTCTAAAAAAGAAAAACAAAGTGGGAGGACTTACACCGCCTGACTTTGAAGACTACTATAAAGCCACAGTAGTCAAAACAGCATGGTACTGGCACAAAGCTAGACATGTCAATCAATGGAATTGAATTGAGAATTCAGAAATAGACTCCCCAGATCTATGGGTGACTGATTTTTGATAAGGCCCAAAATCCACTGAATTGGGACATAACAGCTTCTTCAACAAAAATAGGGCTAGGAGGTTTCTATAACTAAAAGAATGAAAGCGGACCCCTACCTCACACCCTATACAAAAATTAATTCAGCATGGATCAAAGATCTCAATATAAGAAGCTGCACCATAAAACTCCTGGAAGATAATGTAGGGAAACATCTTCAAAACCTTTATTAGGAGGTCGCTTCCTAGATCTTACACCTAAAACACAAGCAAAGAAAGAAAAAATAGATAAATGGGAACTCCTCAGAATTAAAAGCTCTGTACCTCAAAGGAATTTGTCAAAAAGGTAACGAGACAGCCTACTCAATAGGAGAAAATACTTGGAAACCATCTATCTAATAAGATACTTGATATCTTTTATATATAAAGAAATCTTACAACTCAATGACCATAGTACAAATAGTCCCATCACAAAATGGGCAAAAGATATGAAAAGGCATTTTTCTGAAGAGGAAATACAAATAGCTAAAAAACTCATGAAAAGATGTTCATCTTCACTAGCTATTAGGGAAATGCAGATCAAAACCACAATGAGATACCATCTCACACCAATTAGAATGGCTGCCATTAAAGACACAGGAAACAACAAACGCTGGAGAGGATGTGGAGAAATTGGAACTCTTACTCACTGCTGGTGGGAATGTGTAATGGTACAGCTGCTGTGGAAGATGGTTTGGTGGTTTCTCAGAAAACTAGATATTGAATTACCCTACGATCAGGCAATTCCACTTCTCAGTATATACCCAGAAGATCTGAAAACAGTGACATGAACAGGATTTGTACACTGATGTTCATAGCAGCACTATTCACAGTTCCCAAGAGAGGGAAACAATCTAAGTGTCCTTCGGCAGATGAGTGGATACAAAAAATGTGGTACATACATATGATGGAATACTATGTGGCAATGAGAAGGAACAAAGTTGTGAAACAAATGACAACACGGATGAACCTTGACGACACAATGTTGGGTGAAATAAGCCAGATACAAAAAGAGAGACATTGTATGTGACCACTAATGTGAACTCTGTGAAAAATGTAAAACAAGTGTCTTGTCTTATAGAATATAGGGGACCTAGAGATAGCAGCTAGTGAAGGAGGAACAATAATCTAATAAGAATAGATATTGAAGGTAATCTCAGTGTCATGGGAATGCTCAGGAATGATTACAGTTCATTAATTTTCTTGTGGTATGATAGGAGCATATTGGAAGCAATGAAGTTGTTTCAGGATTTTGTTTTTCTTATTCCGTTGCTTTGGAACTTTTTTATTATTTGATAACGTTAATAAAAATTGCTATATTTAACCGATTTTTTAATATTTCTAATAACTTCTGCCTAACATATTTTATTATGCTGTTTGGTGAATAAAAGTTTATAATTATATCTCCTCCATAAATGGTACCTTATAGCATTCACATTTGCTTTGTCTGGCTTCAATGTTGATATTTTTTAAATGCAATTTTATTGGGATATAATCCCTTACCACATAATCATCCAAAGTGTACAGCTGTTCACAGTACCATCATATAGTTGTACATTCATTATCACAGTCAATTTTTGAACATTTTTATTGTTCCAAAAAATAAAGAATAAAAATAAAAGGAAAAAAAGAACACTGAAAACATCCCATACCCCTGCCCCCCATTGTTCACTTTTTGTCCCCATTTTTCTACTCATCCATCCATACACTGGATAAAGGGAGTGGGAACCACAAGGTTTTCACAATCACACGGTCACACAGTGTAAGCTACATAGTTATACAATCATCTTCAAGAATCTAGGGTACTGGGTTGCAGTTCAACAGTTTCAGGTATTTCCTTTTAGCTATTCCAATTCACTAAAAACTAAAAAGGGTATCTATATAGCACATAAGAATGCCCACCAGAGTGACCTCTCAGCTCCATTTGAAATCTCTCAGCCACTGAAACTTTATTTTGTTCATTTCTCTTCCCTCTTTTGGTCAAGAAGGCTTTCTCAACCTCACAATGCCAGGTCCAGGCTCATCCCCAGGAGTTACGTCCCACTTTGCCAGGGAGACTCACACCCCTGAGAGCCATGGCCCTGTAGTGGGAGGGCAGTGAGTTCACCTGCTGAGTGGGCTTAGAGAGAGGGAGAGGCCACATGTGAGCAACAAAAGAGGTACTTAGGGGGAGACTCTTAGTTCAATGTTGATATTAATGTCACTCCTGCTTGCCTCCCTCCCTCTCTCCTTCCTTCCCTTCCTTCCTTCCTTCCTTCCTGGCATTTGCTTGGCATCTCTTTGCCCATCTTTTTAAAACTCTCCTTTATCAGTTTAGTAAACAATGTATTTGTTTAAAAAAATTCTAACAGCCCTCTATCTTTTAATAAAGGAATTCAGGCCATTCACATTTAGTGTAAATTTGGATGTTTGATTTGATTCTTTCCATCTTACCTTATACTTATTATTTTGTTGCTTCTTCTTTCTCCTCTTATTGAGTTGATCAACATACTAATCATTCCCTTCTTATCCTGTTAATTTGAGTATTTCATTGCACTGTTCCATTACATTGGTGTGACTCTTCTGGTTATGAAACTCCTAATGAAATCTGCTGCTATCAGAAAACAGTGTCCACAGCTGTTTCCCTTAAGGCTACCCCACTGCTCTATAACACAGGAATGTGTGTGTGTGTGTGTGTGTTCCCTCTCTCTTCACCCCCATCAATGGCTCCTTAGGTGAACAGATCAATTCCAACTTCTCCTTCAGTGACTTCATAAAACCCTGCAACGTTGACAAGAATGCTAATTTCATTTTGCACTCAAATAGCATCATATGGCCAGATGCAGGCACAGGTGACAAAGCAGGGAGGAGGGTGGAGCTGGCAGGATCTCTGGGACAGGACTGAGTGACTACTTCATCAGGGAATATTTACATGTTTAGATGGCTGTTGCTTTCCTTGCTACTTTGTAACCATGAGAGCTCAGATAACTGCCAGCCACAATGAGGGAGGCAGGAGCCAGCCAGGCTTCAGGCTCCTACAGGCTCTCATCACTGAAGAGGGCAAACTATTTGTCCTCCAGTCCTGTTTTAAAAAGTTCAAGCTCTCTGCTTATCCACACTTTAGTTACTTAAGATGATCCTTCCTCCAAGAAGAAGAATGAAGGAAAACCATTCATTTCCTTCCTTCTTCATGCATTCATCCGGCAGACACTCCCTGCACACCATCTGCATTGGAGACCCTGGCCCAAGCCCAGTGGCCTTCTCCAGAAACTTCTGAGCCACCTCAATGCTCCAACCATGCAGCTGCTAGTGTGGCCAGCACACCCCAGGTGCCCTTCCTGCATAAGGTGCCTGAAAGCTGGCTCAGGGCCTTCCAGGGTGCACCCAGGAAGCAGCCCAGCAGGAAGCCACATGGAGAAGATGCTGACTCTCGGCGGCAACCCATTCCCGGGGGCCAAGGCACCCCCCCTCGCCCTCCTGCTGACACCCACCTGGGCTCTGGCCTCTGCCCGTCTCCGTGGTCATCCTTCACCCCAAGGGCCGGTCCCTCGGCCTCCCCCTCCCCCAGAACACTCTCACCGGGTCTCAGGCTCCGGGTCTGGCTGAAATGTCAGCCCCTCACAGGGGTTGCCTCCCCATTTACCACACTGTCCGGTTTCTCTAACAGACCCTACTTTTCAGCACAGTTTTAGGGTTACAGGAAAGTTGCCCAGAAAGCCCAGAGCCCCCAGTCCCCCTCTGTCCTCTGCAGATTCACCTGTGGGGTGGACCCTCCGCTCCAGATGCCCCGAACCGGTACGCTGTTGCCAACAGCAGCCCCGGTGGACACTTGGGGCCATTTGCTTGTGCAGTTCTGTGGTTCGGACCCCAGACACCATAAAAGTCCCCCTCGTCCCACCTGTCACCCCCTCCCTCCCTGGACCCCCTGCCCCACTCGGGTCACCCTGTTTTGTTTTCCTCATGGCTCCCACCAACATCGAAGCCACTGCATCACTGGCTCATGTGACTCCAACGTGGCTTCAGGGGGGCAGGGGCCTCTTTCCACCGTGCTCCCAGCTCTGCCCCGGGCTCCAAGCACAGGGACACCCCAGCACGGACAGTCACTGAGCGAGCCACCAGCAACGGTCACCCAGGGCTACTTGTCTCTTGCGCTGTGAGCACGCAGATCAGGACCTGCCTAGAGGCTCTGTGCGTAGGGGGCTCGGCCGCCTACGTCAAGTCTTCCTGGCTCCGTTATGTGGGCGACAGAAGGGGGGCAGCCCAGTGGGACACAGTGGCTTCCCAAGGTCACGGAATGACCAAGCCAGGATGGAGTGGACTGTGGGAGGACGTGGTGGCCTCAGCCCACTCAGCGCCTCCTGCGTCTCTCCTCGTTCCGAGGTGTCTGCTCGGGAACCCGTGCCTCCAGCAGGAAGACGCAGGCCTGGTCTTTCTGGCGCTGCATGAGAGCCCCACCTGGAGCCTTGCCCTGTACACCCCAGAGTGCCTACCTACTGCAGGAGCAACCCCCAACATCTTCCATCCTGGGTGGGCACTGCAACTGGAGGAGAGGGGAGAACCCAGGAAACCTTCCACTAGGATGCAAGAGTCCACAAGAGGAGTGAAGACGGCACCAGGCAAAGAGCAGTCCCTGGGGCCGGGCCCTGCTGAAGGCCTCACTGCCAGGCTCCCCGTTCTCCTCACACCCACAGCGAGGGCAGGGAAATTACAACCCCCATTCCCCCGGGGGAGGTCCAAGGCTCGGCCAGGGCATGGCCAGTGAGAGGCAGAGCTGGCCTGGAGCTGATGCTGGCAGGCGTGGAAGCCCCTGCTGCTAACTGCGGCACGCTCTGCCTCCCCCCAGGCAGAGGCACCCCGGCATTGTCAGTTTGCAACTCAGGACTCCGAGGGAAGTTTGCAAAGGGGCAGCAACTGGCAACAGGCGACTCCGGGTTGCTGCCAAGGTCAGGCCACGGGCAGTGGACTCCAGGACCCAGGCACAAAGCATCCTCCTTGCTTGGAAGGGGCCCCAGGCAGGCCTTGGCAAAACGGGGCCCCCTTCAGTTTCAGGGCACACCTGCCCACCCTCTTCCCGCTCCACAGAAAACTCTGGGCTCTGGAGTCAGAAAGAGAATGCTGGAGGAAGGTACCCAAGCCAAGGCCCAGGGGAAGGAGCATGTGGGGCTCTAGGGACGGCGTCCACGGCACTGAACTATTTCACGTCGGGGGCTACAGTGAAAGAGCAGGCCCCACAACCCCAAGGAACCCCACGGTGCAGCCAGGGCCAGGACCCCCAGTGCGCCCAGGCCTTGTACCCCGAGGGGCCAGCCTGGCCAACGGGCAATTCTTGGGGGGAGAAAGGCAACTCCAACCCATCAGCCTCAGGGCAGCCAGCTTTGCATGTATTTAAGCCAAATCCCCAGCCCCCCACCCCCACCTTCCCCAGGCAGGCTATTTCCGTCTGCAGCCAGTTAAAGGGGGATTTATTCTATCCGGGGAGCCTCACACACCCCTAACGGCCACCTTCGCCTGGGCTGAGCTGGAGAGAGAGGAAGGAGTGGAGCGGGAGGTGCTATTTTTATCTGCCAAGAGCCCACAGTTCTACAACTGTCTCCCTGAAGGATTTACCCAGAATAGAAGTTTACCAAACCAAAAGGGACAGGATGACAGCCCTCTCTAGTTACCCGGTTAACACGCTGAAAAGACCCTGCCTGCCCGTTGCTCTGATCTGCGCCCACTTTAGCCGAGGCGAAGAGCCCCGGCCAGCTCCCGCGCTCAAGGGGACCCTCAAGTGTGGGGAGCGGAAGGCCTGCGTTTGTTAAAGGCTTCACTGTGTGTGCAAACATGAGTACACGTGTGTGCGCATGCGTGGGCCACTCTCGCCTCTTGACTGACTTGGGTGCCTCGCTCGATTGCAAAAACTAGCGATTTTAATGACAGGCAGGCAATTTAAACAGTGTGGGGTTTTTTTAGGAATGCGTTAAGAGCTTGAGAGGAAGCTGTGCTCTGATTCTGCTGTTTTAAGAGCTAACACATGAACACCCTCAGAAAGACATGTGTTGTTTTAGGGCTGAGATTTACAGAGCAAAGGGGCAAAACAAAAGCAGCCCTGCCCTCTCACTGGGGGGCCGTCCTCTGGAATCCCACTCCTCCGGGAAGGGGCTGCCTTTCTGAGGAGCAGAGCTGCAGGGAAAGAGCAAAATGCACAGCTCGGGCCCCCCAGGCTGCGTCCTGTCGCCAGATTGCTGGGGAGGAAGTGCCGGGCAGGGCCACCAGCAGCGCGGGCCCAGGGGCAGCTGGGGGCAGCTGGGGGTAGCTCTGGGGTGAAAGGCGCAGAGGAGGGCCCCTTGCCCATGGCTGCTTCTGGACACTTGCCAACCCCACAGCCCCAAAGCCGCTTGGGAACGAGACCCCATCACCAGAGGGTATCGCTTCTAACGTCAGGCCGAGGGCCCTGCTCCTCGGGGCAAATACCTTGAAAGACGCAAACTACCAGAACTTACGCAAGAAGAAATAGATAACGCGAATAGCCTTGTACCTAATAAAGTCATTGAACTTCTAATTAAAACCTTCCCACGAAGAAAACTCCAGGTCCAGATGGCTTTACATGCTCCCCCAGACATTTAAAGATAATATACACAAAGCGTTTAATTTACAGAGGAGTATTTAAAGGTATAATTCCATGTAAACACTTCTTGAATGATAAAGGGGTGGGAACCCTTCCCCCCTCACTCTGATGCCAGCATCGCCTGCCCCTAAACCCATGGACGTAGTAAGAAAACAGACGGACAGTATCCCCTGGGGGGAACACAGATGCAAAACTTCTCTGCAAAATTTTAGCGACTCATACCCAACAAGATAACAAAAAGAGAATATATCAGACAAAGCAAGGTTTGTAATGGGAGGGCAAGGTTGGCTTATTTGAAAATCAGTGTGATTCACCATAGTAACAAACTGAAAAAGAAAAACCATGTGATCATCTCGATAGATACAGAAAAAACACTTGACAAAATCCAACATCCATTCCTGATTTTAAAAAAACTCTATTCCTAGCAAACCAGGAGAAGGAATTTCCTCAGCCTGACAAAGGGCATCTGTATAAAACCCACAGCCAGAATCACACTCAAGGGTGACAGACTGAAAGCTGCCCCCCAACTTTAAAACAAGGCAAGGAGGGTGGCTGTGTCCTCACCGTAGTAAATGTTCTGCTGGGGTCCTAGCCAGTGCATTCAGGAAAGAAAAAGAAATTAAAATCATATATAGATCAGAAAGGAAAAAATACAACTGATTTCATTTGTAGACAACATGATCATCTCCATTAAAAAAAAACCCACTAGGGTTCATTAATCAAGTTACAAAGCCACAGGTTACAAAGTCAACATACAAAAATTAACTATATTCCTATATATGGCAAAAAACTATCCAAAAAGGAAACTGATCTAATAATACCACTTACCGTAGAATCAAAATGTGAAATACTACAAACGATGGAATACTGTGTGGCTGCAGAAAGGAATGAAGTCGTGAGGCATGCAACGAGGTGAATGAACCTTGAGGATAACATGTTTAGTGAAATAAGCCAGAAGTGAAAGGACAAATATTGTATGGTCTCACTAATATAAACCAACCATAATGAGCAAACTCGGAGAATTTACTTCGAGAGCATAGATTATCAGGGGATAGAAAGTGGACAGGGATTAGGCAATTGATAATTAAGGAGTATAGAATGTTCAGCAAGGCTCATTGTAAAGGTTCCTGGATTGTAAGCTCTTACAGCAGTCACATGTATGCCTGAGCTTTAACTGCTGTTTCCAAATTCTGAGATGTTGGCTCTTTGTGTATAACCTGGCAGTTCCCTGGAACTTTGGGTAGCTGTGTGACACCTGAGACTCGGAATTAGAGTTCTGCAGCTCGGAGAGTCAGCATTACTCCATACAGCACCTGTTAAAGAAGCTGAAAAAGAAATCAGGCTTCAATTAGAGATATGAATGAAGTTGAACTCAGGTAAATCAGAATACAGGATAAAGGTTGATACCATCTGTATTTTAAAACTCCAACTTCAGTGTGAGATCAAAGTAAGAGATGTTTATTTGCTGCAAAGTTTAAATTTTCTGTAGCACACTATCTAACCTCTCTGGTCAGTGCAATTAAACAACCTAATTACATGGACCCTAGAACAGGGAATGAGATATTACTCTTTATACAGGCTGATGTAATTCCCTGATACATTCCTGAGTATTTGGGGCAGAAAATAAAGTATTTGCAAAGTCCCCTTGAGTGACTGGAGAAAAAAATGTAGAATTATTAAACTTCCCCACCTGGGGAATTCCTGATATTCTGTCAGGCACTAGGGACTCACAATTTAATAAGCCAAGGCCTCGATCTTGGGGCTTGCCCTGATGAAACTTATTTCTGCTATGGTAAAGCTAAGCCTAGCTATAATTTTGCCTAAGAGTCACCCTTAGAGAGCATCTTTTGTTGCTCAGATATGGCCTCTCTCTCTAATCCAGACTCTGCAAATAAGCTCACTGCCCTCCCTGCCCCACTACATGGGACATGACTCCTGGGGATGAGCCCTGGCATTGTGGGATGGGCAGTGCTTCACCAAAAAAGGGGAAAAGAAATAAAACAAAATAAAGCTTCAGTGGCTAACAGATTTCAAATAGAGCTGTGAGGTCATTCTGGAGGATATTCTTGTGCAAACTTCAACCAAATATTGCAGATTCCGACTGTCTGCCAAGCCCCTGCCAACAGTGTTCCTGAAAACCCTAAAGAATATCCTGGGTTCTATCTGAGATGCTATAAAAGTTTATTTATTTTTTTTTTCAGAAACTTCAGGCCTCCAGATTGTTCCTATGCCAGATAAGCACTGAAACCCAGAAGTACCAGTCTCTCCCAGAACATCAGCCAGATCCATTCCACTACCCAAAAGGTCAACACCCCTTTCCAGCATGAAGGAGTTTGAATGCTTGTTGCCCAAATTTCCCTTAGGATTAAGAGAAAGACCACATGAGAGGGAGGAAGTATAAATGAGAGATTAGGATTTAACAAGCAGTTATGACCACTGACTCATTATATAGGTATTTCCGTTCAGTTTCTAGTGTATCAGAACAGCCAGAAGGAAATACCTGAAATTACTGAACTGTACTCCAGTAGACTTGATCTTTGATAATGACTATGTAACTATACAGCTTTTTTCATGTGTCCATGTGATTATAAAAACCTTGTGACTGACATTCCATTTATCTGGTATATGGGTAGATGAGTAATACAATAAAGACACGCATGGAAAAAAAAAGAAGAGGCCATAGAATGAAAAGAAAAAAAAACACAACAGTGAAATACTCAGCCACAAATCTAACAAAATATGCACAAGTCTTGTGCACTAAAAACTATCAAACACTAGTAATATTTTAAAACATCTAAGCCAGTGGGGGAATTATACCCTGTTTGTGGCTCAGAAAACTCATATCATTAAGATTCTGGTGCAAGGCTAATCAAAATTCCAGGAGGAATTTTTGGCAGAAGTTGATATGCTGATGCTAAGATTTATAGGAAATGTAAAGGACCGAATGTAGCCAAGGCACTTTTGAAAAAGAACCACAAAATCTGAGGATTAATACCACCTGATTTCAAGGTTTCCTAGAAAAAAAGCCACAGTAATGAAACAATGTAGTGCCTTCAGAACAAATTAGAAAGTCCAGAAACAGGTTCACACAAGTTGGCAGTCAATTCTCCACAAAGTTACCAAAGTAATTCCAGGGGAAAAGGTTCTTCTTTTCAACCAGGGGAACTGGAGACTGGGAAACCGCAGGCAGGGGAGTGAGCCTCCACCCTTACCTGCCAACACCTATAAAGTTCAACTGGAAAAGGAACATGAATCTAAATTTCAATATGAAACTATAAGGTTCCTACAAGAAAATGTAGAAGAAAATCTTTGGATCTTTGGATTAGGCAAGTATTTCTAAGAACAGGAAAAGCATGAAACTTAAAGAAAAAAAGACACAGATAAATTGGACTTCATCCAAATTTAAAACTCCTGATCTTCCAAATATACTGCTGAGAAAATGCAAACACAAGCCACACGGGGAGGGGTGGGGGGGATATTTTAAAAACACAACCTGTATAGACTTCTGGGAAGATGGCAGATTAGGAGAGGCAGAGAAAACATCTCCTCCATGAAAACAAACAAACAAACAACAACAACAACAACAACAAACAGAAAAAGGGCAGAAAGCACCCCAGAAAAGCAGTTCCGGGGTGCAACTGGCCAGACAGGGAACTCCACAACAGATAGTGGAGAGCTGGATGGAGAGGCAGACAGATGGCACCTGAGGGGACCAGGTGAGGGTGTTAGGCTGGTACAGCTGCCAGACACTGAGCATGGGAGGGGGCAGCTTTCCATGCCCCATGCACTCATCTCAGCAGTTGGCTGGAGAGATGACCCTTCACAGCCCTGTGGCCAAGAGCTCCTGTGAGGGAACTCAGGATGCAGCGGACTTTTGATAATGTCATTTATGCTTCCTCCATAGGAGCCCTCAGTGTGCTCATGCACGAGATGGGGAGAGGCAAGGGCACTGCAGGGAAGTGCAAGGAGACCCACCCCAACCGCAGGGACTCGTGGGTGCATGGTGGACAGGGTCTGCAGTGCGTTTGAGCTGGAGGATGAGACACACAGCTCCACAGCCCCAGAGTGGTCCAATCAGAGCCAAGGGAAGCACCAGGCCCACTGTGCCCTGGAGCAGACTCCCTGCCAAATGGCGCAGGGCCTGACCCCACCCACATGGCTGGCAGTCCCCAGTGCACATGGAGGACTGGTACACTGATTTCCACCCAGTTTGGACCCCGCCCAGCAAGCAGATGAAGTTGGGGGAGAGCTGACTTGAGGGTGAGAGGTGGATCAAGAATGCCATCTGCTGGGAAGGCAGGGAAAGTGCATTCCAGCAAGTTGTGGCTCTGTCAATATAAATATATATATACACACACACATATGTGAAAATAATCCCGCATTTCCCAAAATAACTTTATCATGATAAGCAAATGCCCTGAAGCCAATGGAAAATTATAAAGCACATGAAGAAATGAGAAGATATGGACAAGCCAAATAAAAAAGCCAGAGGCAACACAGAACTTGGAGCAATTAATCAAAGAAGTACACACAAATCTCCAAAATAAATTCAGTGAGATGGCTAAGAGCATAAAGGACAAGAAGATCTTAAAAGAGCATAATGAAGAATTTGAAAGAGTAAATTAAAAAACAGCCAATCTCATGGAAATAAAAGATATTGTGGATCAAATATAAAATATTCTAGAGACACAACAGCAGATTTGAAGAGGCAGAAGAAAGAATAGGCAAACTAGAGGACATACAATCAAATGCAAACACACAAAAGAATGGTGGAAAAAATTGAAATGGATCGCAGGGAAATGATGGACAACATGAAGCACACAAATATAAGAATCACCAGATGTCCCAGAAGAAGAGAAGACTAAAGGGTTAGGAAGAGTATGTGAAGACACAGTTTGGGAAAATTTCCCAACCCTTCTAAATGACATGAATATGTAAATAAAAGATGCCCAACAAACTCCAAATAGACTGAATCTAAATAAACCCACTCTGAGACATATACAGATCAGACAGTCAAATGCTAAAGAGGAGAAAGTCCTGAAAGTAGCAAGAGAGAACCGATTCACCACATACAGAAGGAAACCAAATAAGACTAAGTACTGACTACTCAGCAGATACCATGGAGGCTACAAAGCAGTGGTATGACATGTTTAAGATTCTGAAAGAGAAAAATTGCCAGCCAAGAATTCTTTACCCAGCAAAGCTCTCCTTCAAAACTGAGAGTTTAAAATTTTCACAGACAAACAAATGCTGAGGGAATTTGTTAACAAGAGACCTGCCCTGCAAGAAAAATCAAAGGGAGTTCCACTGGCTAAGAAAAGAATAAAGGTAAGAGGTCTGGATAAGGGCACAGAACTGAAGAGAATTAGTAAGAGTAACTTAAAGGACAAAAAAGAGAGGTAGGGAAAAATGTATCTGACAAATAAAAGCCAAAGGAAAAGATGGCTGATTCAAGAACTGCCTTCACAGTAATAATGTTGAATGTAAATGGATTAAACTCTCCAGTTAAGAGATACAGACTAGCAGAATGGATTAAAAAGTATGGTCCAGCAATATGCTGTTTACAAAAGACTCATCTTAGACCAGTGACACAAAGATATTGAAAGTGAAAGGATGGAAAAAATATTCCACACAAGCTTCAGCCAAAAGAAAGCAGGGGTAGCTATACTAATATCAGACAAAATAGACTTTAAATGCAAAGATGTCAAAAGAAACAAAGAAGGACATTATATATTAATAAAAGGGACAATTCACCAAGAAGAAAAAACAATCCTAAATGTTTATGCACCCCATCAAGGAGCTCCAAATTATATAAGACAAACATTGGCAAAAGTGAAGGAAGTAATAGACATTTCTATAATAATAGTAGAAACTTCAATACATCATTCTCTTCTACACATCGAACAGCCAGACAGAGAACCAAAAAGGAAATTGAGAACATGAACAATTTGATAAATGAATAAGACTTAATACACATATATCACAACCAGGTGGGCACCATCCTAGCCATGAAAGGTGGTTTAACATAAGAAAATCAATGTCATCAACACATTATACAAATTGAAAAGGAAAAAGCAAATTATCATTTGATCAATGAAAGAAAAATCATTGAACAAAATTCAGCATACTTTTTTGATAAAATCACTTCAAAAGGTAGGAACTGAAGGGAACTTCCTCAATATGATAAGGAGCATACATGAAAAGCCCACAGCCAGCATAGTACTCAATGGTGAGAGACTGAAAGCTTTCCCTCTAAGATCAGGAACAAGACAAGGATGCCCGCTGTCACCACTGTTATTCAACAGTGTGCTGGAAGTGCTAGCCAGGGCAATCTGGCAAGACAAAGAAATAAAAGGCATCCAAATTGGAAAGGAAGAAATAAAACATCATTATTTGCAGATGATATCATATATTTGGACAATCTTGAGAAATCAATGATAAAGCTACTTGAGCTAATAAATTCTGCAAAGTGGAAGGATGACAAGATTAATGCACATAAGTTCATAATGTTCCTATACACTAGAAATGACCTAGCTGAAGAGACACTCAAGAAAAAAAATTTCATTCACAATAGCAACTAAAAAAATCAAGCATGTAGGAATAAACTTAACCAAGGTCATAAAAGACCTATACATACAAAATTACAAAACTTTACTAAGAGAAATCAAAGAGGACCTAAATAGGTGGAAAGATATTTCATGTTCCTGGATAGGAAGGCTCAACTTCATTAAGAGGTCAATTCTACCAAAATTGATCTACAGATTCAATGCAATTCCAATCAGAATTCCAGCAACCTACTTTTCAGATTTGGAAAAGCTAGTTATCAAATGTATTTGAATGGGAAAGGGGTCTTGAATTGCCAAAAGTATTCTAAAAAAGAAGAACAAAGTGGGGGGACTTACACTTCTAGATTTTGAAGCCTACTGTAAAGCCATGGTAGTCAAAACAGCATGGTACTGGCAAAAAGACAGACATATTGATCAATGGAATTGAATTGAGAATTCAGAAATAGATCCCCAGATCTATGGTTGACTGATTTTTGATAATGCCCCCAAATTCACTGATCTGGGACAGAACAGTGTATTCAACAAATGTGGTAGGGTGAACTGGATATCCATATCCAAAGGAATAAAAGAGGACTCCTACCTCACACCCTATACAAAAATTAACTCAAAGTGGATCAAAGACCTCAATATAAGATACAGCACCATAAAACTCCTAGAAGATAATGTAGGGAAACATCTTCAAGACCTAGTATTAGGAGGTAGCTTCTTAGACTTTACACTCAAAGTATGAAAGAAAAAACAGATAAATGGGAAATCCTCAAAATCAAGAGCTTCTGTACTTCAAAGGACTTTGTCAAAAAGGTGAAGAGGCAGCCAACTTAATGGGAGAAAATATTTGGAAACTATGTATCTGTTAAGAGACTGATACCTTGCATATATAAAGAAATCCTACAACTCAATGACAATAGTGCAAACAGCGCAATTATAAAATGGGCAAAAGATATGAAAAGGCATTTTTTCCAAAGAGGAAATACAATGGCCAAAAAGACAGATGAAAAAAATGTTCATCTTCATTAGCTATTAGGGAAATGCAAATCAAACAATGAGGTATCATCTCACACCAATAAGAATGGCTGCCATTAAACAAATAGGAAACTACAAATGCTGGAGAAGATGTGGAGAAATTGGAACTCTTATTCACTGTTGGTGGGACTGTATAACAGTACAGCCACCCTGGAAGATGGTGGTTTCTCAGAAAACTAGATATTGAGTTACCCTACAATCTGGCAATTCCACTTTTTGTTATATACCCAGAAGATCTGAAAGCAGTGACACAAACAGACATTTGTACACCAACATTCATAGTGGATTATTTACAATTGCCAAGAGATGGAAACAAGCCAAATGTCCTTCAACAGACGAGTGGATAAAAAAAATGTGGTCTATACACACGATGGAATGCTACACAGCAGTAAGAAGGAATGAGGTCCTCAAACATATGGCAACATGGGGGAACCTTGAAGACATAATGCTGAGTGAAATAAGTCAGACACAAAAGGAGAGATACTGTATGTTACCACTACTATGAACTCCCTGAACAATGTAAAATCAGTGCCTTATAATATAGAATACAGGGGACCTAGACAGAGAGAGAAGCTAGTGAGGGGAACCGTCACCTCACACGCACAGACATGTTGAAGTTCAAGATGCGGGAATGGACAGGGGTGATAATTGTTTGTTAATGGGATTATAAGTATCAGTGCCCCACTGAAGGTGAACATGACTGGAAGTGGTTGTTTAAAGGGATGGATCCACAGATTAGCACCACAAACATAAGTAAGTGTCAGCACGATCGACTTCTAAGATGTGACACTGGCACAGAGTTAAAGCTACCCGTTGCGTATTACAGATGACATGTAATGGGAATACCTCAGCAGCACTACACTAGTACTAGGGATGAATACTGGGGTGTTTGGGTCATGATAATTGTTTAGAATTGAGAGCAATGATGGTTGTACAACTAAGGGAAGATAATGTGAGACACTGATTGTTTATGCGATGTGAAATTAGGAACCCCTACTTAATGCCAAGCCCTCCACCTTGAGGCTTTCTCTTGTGAAACTTATGGCTGTAAAGGGGAGGCTAAGCCTAACTATAATTATGCCAAGAGTCACCCCCAGAGAACCTCTTTTGTTGCTCAGATGTGGCCTTTCTCCTCCTAATCCCAACTCTGTGAATAAATTCATCACCCTCCCCCCAACATGGGACATGACTCCCAGGTGAGTGAATCTCCTTGGTGACATGGGACACGACTCCAGGAATGAGCTTGGCCCTCGTGTCGAGGGATTGAGAATGCTTTTTTGACCAGCAGTGGGGGAAGAAAGCCAACAAAATAAGGTTACAGTGGCTAAGAGGTTTCCAATAGAGTTGAGAGGCTGTTCTGGAGGCTTCTCATATGCGAACTCCAGCTGGACATCCCAGATGGCCACAGCAAGCCTTAACCAACAGTAGTCCTAAAATACTAAATAATACCCAGGTCCCTCCCTGAGACTCTATAATTATAAAGTTTCACCCACTAAGTTTGCTTTTCAGAAACCTAAATCCCCAGAGTATGCCTGTGCCGGTTTGGATACATTATGTCCCCCAAAAGCCACGTTCTTTAATGCAGTCTTGTGAGGACCAACATTACTCTTTTGATTGAGTGTTTCCATGGAGATGTGATTCAATCAACTGTGGGCAAGATCTTGGATTAGATTATTTCCATGGAGATGTGGGCCACACCCATTCTAGGTGGGTCTTATTAAATCACTGGAGCCCTATAAGTGAGTCCACAAACAGAAGGAGCTCAGAGCAGCTGAGAGAGACTTTTGGAGAGATGCCTGGGAGCTGACAGAGGTGTCTGGAGACGCATGGCGGTGCGGACAGAAGGACATCTGGAGAGGCTAAGCTAAGGACACACAGGAACTGAGAGAGGTTCTGAAACACAACCCAGGACCAGCAGACGCCAGCCATGTGCCTTCCCAGCTGACAGAGGTGTTCTGGATGCCACTGGCCATTCTTCAGTGAAGGTGTCCTCTTGTTGATGCCTTAGTTTGGATACTTTTATGGCCATAAAACTGTACATTTGTAGCCAAATAAACCCCCTTTATAAAAGCCAATCCATTTCCGGTACTTTGCATAAGGGCAGCATTAGCAAACTGGAACAACTCCTATGCCAGACAAGTCCCCGAACCCAGAGGCAACAGTCCCCATAATGTCAACACCCCCTTTCAATATGAACAAATTAGGGTGGTCACTGCCTAGACACCTCTAAATATTGAGAAAGTGATTAAATGAGAAGAAGGAGTATTAACAGACCAGATAAGATTTAACAAAGGATTATGAATACTGAGTCTTTATATAAATACAAACATAAATGTAAATATAAATATTTAGATGCTAGGGTAGTAGAATAGCTAGAAAGATATAACAGAAATGGTAGAAATGTAACTGATAACATTCTTTGAAATTTGCTCTATAGCTGCTCATTAAACTGTACGTTGAAAGTTATCAACTTTCTGTATATATATTTCACAATAAGGAAACAACTGGAAGTGTGGAACTGTAATAATCCATAACATTCTTTGAGATTTGCTAACTACTTGTTAAATAGTACTTTGAAAGTTATCACTGTTCTGTACATATGTTGAAGTTCACAATAAAAATTGTGAAAAAAAAACAAAAAACAGAAAAACACACCACAAACCAGATAAAGGACTTATATCTAGAACATATAAATGACACTGCAACTCAGTAATAAGATGACATATGACCCAATAAAAAGTGGGGAAAAGATGGAACAGACGCTTCACTGAGGAAGAGACATGAATGGCAAATAAACACATAAAAAGGTCTTCACGGTGTGGCTGATCAGAAAGGAAAATGCAAATCCAAATCATCGCACACCTGTGGGAATGGCTGAAGCGGCGATACGTGGCGCTGGTGGAGGCGTGCCGAGCCGCAGTCTACACCGACGGCGGGAGTGAAACACGGGGCTGCAGTGCATAAAGTCCTTATAAAGACGAACACGAACCTACAGCCCCGCGAGCCCGAGGCCTCGGGATTCCACCAGGAGAAATGAAGACAGGAGCCCACAAGACCCTGCCGCACGTACCTGCAGCGACTTCAGTCATCATAGCCGAAGGCTGGAAATGACCCGAAGGTCCATCAGCTGCTAAGTGGAGACACAGGCTGGGTCCACCCTTACAATGAAATACGAGGAAATCAACCACTGAACATTTACCACGCAGGTAAACCTCAAAACGCACCACGCCAAGGGAGAGAAGCCAGACGAGCTCTACCTGCTGCAGGATTCCGATACCTGACGTTCTAGAAAAGGCAAACTAAGAGGACAGGGAACGTCGGCGGGAGCCAGGGGCTCGGGGTGCTGAGAGAGGACCCACCCAAGGGGCCCAAATGAAATTTTGGGGAGGCAGAAGTGTTGTAGAACTTGATCCCGGTGGTGGTTCAAGGACCATAAACGTTGGGCAGAACCCACTGAGCCGTACGCCTAGAAATTTCACTATGTACGACTGCATCTCCGTAAGCTAAGTTCAAAGTAAGAAGAAATTGGGAAAACGTTAACAAAATCAACCTCTGAAATGTGAGTGAATTCATCGTGTTTTTTTTTAAAAAACTGAATATATTAAGAAGAGAGATGCACTAAATCAAAAACCTGGTCGTCGGAGGCTTAGGGAAACAATTCTGAGTCAGAAATCGGCAGCCCCTGCCCCTAAACCTGATGGGGCCCCGTTCCAGCCCGAGCGGAAGCCTCTGGCCTTGCCTCGCACTCAGCCACCCTGGCCGCAGCCCCGGGCCTCCACAGTGCACATTCTCGCCATCGTCCAGGCCCTGCAGGCCATGCCCCCAGGCCTACCCGGTCACTGCTCCCCGAGGGCTCTCGGGCTCACGTCAGTTCCCTGAGCCAGGCATGCAGGGGACACTCGTGAAGTGGGTGCCGGTCAGGCCTGGTGATGGGCTAACGTCCACACCTCACATCAGGGCCCCAACTCCAATTCATGACCCGTTCCTGCCCAAGCACAGTGCCGCCTGCCCACCCTGCCCCTTGCCCAAGGGGGCCCCCAGCCCCTTCCTTCCCCAGGCTCCCTCCAGTAGCTCCAGACCCCCAACTCCAGGACGCCGTCTCTACCAGCCCCTCACACACGCTGTGCCCAGCAGTGAGGTGCCCACCTGGTGTGACCTGGCTCTCAGGTGCGTCCACGTCTGCCCTGCAGGCTCACGGTCCCCACCCCGGCCCACCGAGCTCAGTGAGCAGGCCCCTGGCCTCTTCCCACTTGGCTGAGCAACTCACTCCGACAGGCCTTTCTACCTTTCTCAGGTGTCTTTTCCTCTCCCCCAAGACCCCCACAGATATTCAGTGAGGAATTTGGTGAGTCCTGAGCTCTCAAGGAAAAGAATTCAATTATGAATTTATAATTAGTCCAACATCAGTTAACAGCGATGTATAAATATTGGTTCACTCATTCTGAAAAACATACCATACCAATGGAAGATGCTGATAATAAAGGAAACTGGTGGGGGGTCGGGGTACATACAAACTCTCTGTGCTATCGTCCCGGTGTTTCTGCAAATCTAAAATCTAATTTTACTTTTAAAAAGTCAGGAAGCTTGGCTCCAAGGTGTTGCTCCCTGACAGCCATCTTCCTCAAAACTCCAGAAAACACTGAATGGGTTGCAGCAACCAGGCAAGGGCCAAATCCAGAAAATGCAGCTTCAGAAATGGTGGGAGTAATTTGGGCAGAGAATAAAAAGTATTTGCAAAGCCCTTTGAGGGACTGGGGGGAAATGCAGAAATATTAAACTTCCCCACCTGGGGAACTCCTGATATTCTTGCAAGCATTGGGGACTACCAGTTTAGAAGGCTGAGCCCTCAATCTTGGGGCTTGCCCTTATGAAGCTCATTACTGCAAAGGTGAGGCTAAGCCTACTTATAATTGTGCCTAAGAGTCACCTCGAGAACCTCTTTTGTTGCTCAGATGTGGCCCTCTCTCTCTAGCTAAGCCCACTCGGCAGGTGAACTCACTGCCCTCCCCCTACATGGGACTTGACTCCCAGGGGTGTAAATCTCCCTGGCAATGCAGGATATGACTCCCAGAGATGAGCCTGGACCCAGCATCGTGGGATTGAGAAAGCTTCTTGACCAAAATTGGGAAGAGAAATGAAATAAAATAAGGTTGAGAAATTTCAAATGGAGTCAAGAGGTCATTCTGGAGGTTATTTTTATGCACCATGCAGATATCCCTTCTATATCCAATAAATTGAATTTTTTTTAAAATGGTGGGAGGAAGGTTGTGGGAAGATGGCAGAGGAGGAAGCTCCAGGAACAGGTCCCTCCACCAGAACAAGTGCTGAATGGCAGGAACTGTCTGAACCCACTGCTCTGGAACTCTGGAGCCCAGTGATCACTGTGCAGCCTCCAGGAAGAAGCAGGAGAAGAGGCTGGCGAACTGGGTAAAACCAGTGGATTTCACCCGCTGTGCAGTGGCCACCACCCCAACGCCCAGCTGTGTGGCCGGAAGCCGTGGGGGCTGCAGCCCGGGATCCTGCATGGAGTTGTGGTGCCAGGGTGGGCTGAAAGGACCCAGGCCCCCAAATGCTGGGGGTGTGGACAGTCCCTGATCTCTGCATGGCCGGCTCTGAGGGCACAGCGACTCCAGAGCCCCTTGGGGAAAAGCAGCAGAGGAGTCCCAAAGAGGCACAGCCAACGTTTTCCTCTTTTCTCTTTCCATACCCCATTTAGGAGCAAAATTAGTTTGGAAAAGGCACAAATTGACAGCTCTTGCCCTCAACAACCACAAAAACAAGCAATCCCAGAGATGTGGGAAAACTAGATTTACAGAATTGTAGCAACATAAGACTCAAAGTTCAGTTCTCAGAGAAAAATTTCAAAACATGCAAAGATATGGGTATATATGGCCAATTCACAGGAAGATAAGAATTTGCCAGAAACCATCCCTGAGGAGTTCCATACATTGGAACTGTTAGTCAAAGACTCGAAACATTGCTTTAAATATAGTCAATGAGAAAAAGGAATCCATAGTCAAAGAACTAAAGTAAGTTAGAAAAATTCTGTCCAAACAAAATTAAAAAAGGAACCAAACTGAAAGATTTGAGCTGTCAAGTATAAAAATAGAAATGAAAAATTCAGATTCAATAGCAAATTTGAATAAGAAGAATCAGCAAACTTGAAGAAAAGACCATCGAAGTCAACCAGTGTGAGAAGCAGAAAGAAAAATAAAAGAAAAGTGGGCAGAGCCTGGGGGACATGTGGGACCCCATCAAGGACACCAACATCGGCCTCACTGGTGCCCCAGAAGGACGAGAGAGAGCAAAAGACAGAAAAGGTAAGTAAAGAAATATGGCCCAAATCTCCCCCAATCATGGAAGACATGATTATACACATCCTCAACAAACTTCAGGCGAGACGGGTGCTAACAGATCTACACCAAGACACAGTATAGTGACACTGTCCAAATCCAAGTCTAAAAGCAGCAGCAAGAGAGAAGCGACTTGTCACTTGCAATGGATCTGCAACGAGACTGACAGATTTCTCACCAGAAATGATAGAGGCCAGAAGACAGAGAGATGAAGTATCGAAAGTTACTAGAGAAAAATCTTAAAACCAAGACTTCCATAGCGGGTGAAATTATCTTTCAACAATGAAGGCGAATGTGCAGAATTTTTACCAGGTTGAATTTGAATGGGTGGAAATGGATAGAGGTGCTGAACGGTGCGGTGGAAAGGCTAAGTGTCGAGTCACAGATGTCACCAGAGGGGACGCCGGAGGTTAAAACGTGGGGCTGTATAACTCAGCAAGTCCTGTGGTCGATGATGACTGAGATTAAAGCACAAATATAAAAAATTTCCTCTACGAACGAGAATAAAGGTATGAAATTATTACAGGGAGTTAGCAATAGAGTGGTATATGGGAAAACACGCACCTACTACAAACTATGGACTACAGATAGTTAACAGTAAGATCTTAATATTCTTTAACAGTAACAGATGTACCACACCAGTACTAAGGGCCAATGATCAGGGGGACAAGAGGGATAAGGGGTATGGGATGTTTGAGGTTTTCTGTTTTTTTTTTTTCTTTTTTTTTCCCTAGAGTAATGAAAATGTTCTAAAAGTGATCATGGTGATGAATGCACAACTCTGTAAAGACACTGTGAGCTACTGATTGTATACTTTGGATGAATTGTATAGTGGGTGAATATATCTCAATAAAATTGCATTTAAATAAATAAATAAGTTAATAAATAAATTTTTTTAAAATGAAGGCAAACTTAAGACATTTACAGATAAGCTAAAGCTGAAAGAGGTCATTACCTGAAGACCTACCCTATAAGAAATGCTCAAGGAAGTCCTTTAGGCTTAAATAAAAGGACACAATGTAGTAACTCAAAGCCATAAGAAGAAATAAAGAACATTGGTAAAGATATCTACATAGGCATTTATAAAATCACATTTTATTGTACTTTGAATTTGCTAACAGCTTCCTCCCTCCATATAACTTCATAGGCAAATATGTAAAGTAACATTTTAAATCACATTAATGGGCAGACATTGTATAAAGTTGCAATGCAAGACAGTAATAAATAAAGGTGGAGGAATATATAGGAGGAGAGAGTTTGTAAACTACTGAAACTAGGTTGGTACTAGTCAAACAAGGTTGTTATTAGCTTAAGATATTCACTAATTACAAAGGTATCCACTAAGAAAATAACTAAAAAATATACGGAAAAAAAAGAAGGGCATCAAAAAAGTAATACAAAAAAAGAGAGAGAGAGGAATGGAATAAAAACAGTAGGTTTTTACACTTTATACCAAAAGCACAAGTGACAAAAGAAAAAGTAGATAAAATGAATTTCATCAAAATTTTAAAACTTTAGTGCAAAGGACATTATCAAGAAAGTGAAAAGACAATCTACAGAATGGGAGAAAATACTTGGAAACCATGTATTTGATAAGAGTTTAATAACCAGATTATATAAAGAACTCCTACAACTCAACTTCAAAAAGACAAACAACCCAATTTAAAATGGGCCAAGGATTTAAATAGACCTTTCTCCAAAGAAGATATTCAAAGGCCAAGAAATATATGGAAAGATGCTCAGATTTATTAGCCATTAAAGAAATGCAAATTAAAAGTGCATTGAGAAACCACTTCACACCCACTAGGATGGATATTATTTTTAAAAAATAAACTGAAAATAACAAGCATTGGTGAGTATGTGGAAAAATCGAAACCCTCCTGTATTATTGATGGGAATGTAAAATGGTGCAATCACTATAGAAAACAGTTTAGCAGTTCCTCAGAAAGTTAAATAATTGCCAAATGACTTGTACTTCCACTTTTAAGAATTGAAAGCAGGAACTCATGGAGATGATGAAAGCATAATAGGAGAACATAAATAAAGAGACAGAAATTGTCACGTCCACAACAGAACATTTACCAAAGTAGATCATATTCTGGGCCTTAAACAAATTTGAAAAGATTCAAGTCAAAGTATGAATGTTCTCTGAACACAAATGAATTAAATTGGAAATCAATAACAGAAAGGCATCTTGAAAATCCCCAAATATTTGGAAAGTAAATAATACCCTTCCAGATAGCTTATGCAGCAAAGAAAAAATCAAAAGGAAATTAGAAAATATTTTGAGTGAAATGAAAATAGCAAAACATATCAAAATTTGTGGGATGTAATTCAAGTGGTCTTTAGAGGAAACTGTATAGCACTAAACATCTACATTAAAAGAGAAGAAAAATCGCTAAACAATGACCTTCACTTCCTCCTTTTAAAAAAAGAAAACAGAACAAGTTAAAACTAAGCAATAAGAATAAAAGAACAGTAAAATCAGAGCAGAAATAAATGGAAAACCAATAGAAAAAAAAAATCAATGAAACCAAAATCTGTTTCTTTGAGATGGAGAAATTACCAGGGGCCAAAAAGAAAGAAGGCACAAATTATCAATATCAGGAACAAGAGAGGTGACATCACTACAGATTCTATAGATATTAAAAGGTAATGATGCGATGTCATGAAAAACTCTATGTCAGTAAATTCAACACCTTAGGTAGAAATGAACAAATTCCTTCAAACATGTAAATTACCAAAGCTCACTCAAAGAAGAAATAGATAAGCTGGAGAGCTCTATAGCCGTTAAATGAACTTAAACCACAGTTAACAACCTTCTCACCAAGAAAAGTCCAGACCTATAGATGGCTTTCCTGGAGAAATCCACCAGTCACGGGGGTAGGAACCCCACATGAACTCTTCCAGAATCAAAAAGGGAGGGAACACTTCCTAAGTCCCTCCACGATGCCTAAACCAGAGACATTACAAGAAAAGAAAACTGCATAAAAATGATCCTCAGAGATGTAGATGCAAACTTTCTAAACAAAATTTCAGTGAAATACCAACAATGTATCAAAAGGATAAAACAGCATCACAAATGGAGTCTATCCAGGAATGCAAGGTTGGTTTAACATTTTAAAATCAGTCAATACAATTCACTATATTAATACATACTACAGAAGAAAAACCATATATTATCTCAAGAGATGTAGAAGAAGCATTTGACAAAGTTCAACATCTAGCCACATTAAAAACCCTCCGTATAGTATTAGATGGGAAATTCCTCAGTTTGGTGAAGGACAGGTACAGAAAACCCACAGCTAGCCTCATGTTTACTGATCAGGGACCTAATGCGCTTCTCCTGAGACTGGGAAGAAGCCAGGGCTCCCAACTCCCCAGTTCTGTTTGACATTGCACAGGAGGTTCTAGTCTCGGCAGCCACAGAAGGAAATGAATAAACAGGTGTCCCTATTGGAGAGGAAGACGTAAAACTGTCTTTCTTTGCAAACAACGTGACCATCAATGTAGAAAATCAGTGTAATCCATAAAGAAGCTACTAGAACTAATAGGTGAGTATAGTAAGGTTGCAAGATAGAAGATTAGTACACCAAAGTCAACAATTGGAAATTGAAATTAATTTTAGAAACACCCTTTACAATACCATGAAAATACGAACTATTTGGGTATCTGACAAAGATATACAACCTATACACTGAATACCACAAAACATCCCTGAGAGAAATGAAAGAAGATCTAAATTGATGGAGAGATATAACATGTTCCAGTTTGCTAATGCTGCCCGTTATGCAAAATACCAGAAATGGATCAGCTTTTATAAAGGGGTTTATTTGGTTACACAGTTACAGTCTTAAGGCCATAAAGTATCCAAGGTAATGCATCAGCAATCAGGTACCTTCACTGGAGGATGGCCAATGGCATCCAGAAAACTTCTGTTAGCTGGGAAGGCACGTGGCTGGCGTCTGCTCCAAAGCTCTGGTTTCAAAATGGCTTTCTCCCAGGGCGTTCCTCTCTAGGCTTCAGCTTCTCTCTAAAATGTCACTCTCAGTTGCTCTTGGGGCATTTGTCTCTCTTAGCTTCTCCGAAGCAAAAGTCTGCTTTCAAATGCCATCTCCAAAATGTCTCTGTAAGCTGCAGCTCCTCTCTCAGCTCCTGTGCATTCTTCAAAGAGTCCCTCTTGGCTGTAGCAAGCTCACTCCTGTCTGATCTTATACAGTGTGCCAATAATTTAATTCAGACCCACCCAGTGGGCGGGTCAACACCTCCATGGAATCATCCAATCAGAGTCATCACCCACAGTTGGGTGGGGTGCATCTCCATAGAAACACTCAAAGAATTATGATCTAATCGACAGTAAAGCGCCTGCCCACACAGGATGGCATCAAGGATGACGGCATTTTGGGGGGGACATAACACATTCAAACTGGTGCATAACATGATCGTGGATCAGAAGATTCAATATTGGTAAAATGTCGATTCTCCCCAAATTTATCACTCTGTTCAATGCAATCCCAAACAAAATCCTCCCAGGCTTTCCTGTAAAAATTGACAGGCCAATTCTAAAATTTATGTGGAAATGCAAAGGACCTGGAATTGCCAAAACAACTTGAAAGTAGAAGAATGAAGGTTGAAGAACCACCAGGTTATTTCAAGTTTATTATAAACCCACAGTAATCGAGGCAGTGTGGTATTGACATAAAGACATATCAATAGATCAGAATAGTGTACAAATATGGACCTACACATTTATGGCAAACTGGTTTTTTTAAAAAGTGCCAAAGCAATTCAATGAGTAAAGGATATTGTTCTCAGTAAACAGTGCTGGAACAACTGGCCATCCATATAAAAAATAATAACCCAACCCATTCTGCATCTGATATGTGAAAATTAACACAAAATGCCTCATAGACCGAAATGCAAGCACCAAAACTATAAAACTATTAGAAGAAAACACTTGAGTAATCTTAGTGACCTTAGGTTTGGCAAAGATTTCTTAAATGTGACATAAAAAGCCTGAAAAAGAAAGAAGCAATACACTTGCTTTCATTAAAATGGAGAAACACATTAAGTCCATTAAGTAAATGAGAAGGAAAGACAAAGTCTTGGAGAAATTATTTGTAAAACACATATCCATGTATCTAAAACATATAATACTTTCATAACTGAAAAATAAGACGAACAAGCCAATTTTAAAATGGGCAAAAGATTGGAAAACATACCTAGCCAAAGAAGATATATGGATGCCAATTAAGCACACGAAAAGATGCTCAAAATCATTAGTCACTGGGAAATGCAAATTCAAACCACAATGAGATACCACGACATACCCATTAGAATGGCTAAAATTTATACGCCGACCACGGCAAGTGTTGGCAAAGACGTGGAGAAACTGGGCCCTCGTGCCCTGCAGGTGGGAAGGCAGAATGATAAAGCCCCTTTGGGAAACAGTTGGGCAGTTTCTTAAACAGGTGAGCTTATGCCTAGTACCTACCCCAGCCATTGCACTGCTTGGCATTTACCCAAGAGCAAGCAGAGCTCACGTCCACAGCAAGACTTGCACACAAGTGCTCCAACGGCTGTGCTTGTCGGAGCCCAGACCCGAGAACCGCAAATGCCCATTAGCAGGTGAAGGGATAAACACACTTGGGCATCCACATGAAGAAACATCCCACATTGCTGACAGGGGACGGATGGGGAGAGCAAGGGGGAGGCAGGGGTTGAAACAGTGGAGCATTTTAAGATTTTAGGGCCGTGAAACTATTCTGTAAGGTACTGTAACACAGATACATGACATCACGTGTTTGTCAAAACTACAGAACTGGGCAATTGAAGGTTGATGTTGGTTCATCAAGTGTGAAAAAAAGAACCCACTAGTGCAAGAAGCCAATTGGGAAAACTGTAGGGATGGGGAGGGGGGTATATGGGACTTTGTACTTTCTGAGTATTTTTCTGTAAATTTAAACAGCTCTAAAAATCAAAGTTTATTAAAAAATAAAATAAATGACATAAAATTAAAGGAATGAAGTATTGGTGTATAAAACATAGATGAATCTCAAAATAAATAAGCTGAGTGAAAGCCAGACCAAAAAGATACACCGCATATGATTCCATTTATTTAAAATTCTAGAAAATGCAAACTAATCTATGGTGACAGAAAGCTGATCCAGGCCACCTTTTGAGTAGGACAGGGTGGACCCAAGAGGTTATAAGGACATGCCAGGGGAAGAATTTGTCTATACTCCTGACTGTGGTGATGTTCTCTTGAGGGTCTAAGTGTGTCAAAACTTAGCAAATTGTGCAGTTTAAATGCCATATCACAAGACAATTATATCTCAAAAAAGCTGCCTTTATTCAAAGTGAGCAGAAAAATAAAAATAAACCCAAGGCCACAGTGTTTTACGTAGATGAAGTATTTTATGTAGATGCAATCTCCAAACTGTAGTCTCTGCCTCTGAAGCTGCAGTGCAGGTCCCAGGCTGCCTGGTAAGCAATGGTCTCTCTCTCTCTCTCACCTCTGTGTGTATATGTCTCTCCCTCTCCCCACCCAAGTCTCTCTCTCTGTCTCTCTCTGTTTGTGTGTGTGTCTCTGTCAGTATCTGTCTCTCTCTCTCCCTCCCTCTCTCCCCTCAGATTTCAGGTATAGAACGTCAAGTCACTATAGATGTGACCCTATTTGAGGTCACTCCCTCTAACGTTTCCGGACATGTGAACTGCCTATGGCTCTAGGTCAGCCCTCTGCCCCCCACACCCACCAGGGAAGAGGCCACTGCCACCCTCGCCTTTTGGCTGCCTTGGCAAGGGCTCTGCCTGAAAACATTTGCCTTTTATCTGCCTGCCCCTGTCCTCGGCCCCAGGGGCTGGCGTTGCCGTCACACAAGGCCAGGTCCAGAGGCCAGGAACCGGCTGGGGTCCACTGGCCAGTCTTGGGGCCCTGGGCCCCCAGCACTTCCCAGAGTCACATGGGGCCCAGGAGCCTGTCTATCCCCCACCTCCCACCTCTGAGACCCTCATCCCACACGGCCCACAGCCACTCAGGCCAGTCCGAAACCGGTCGGGGACAAGGACCCGGGGGTCCCTGCTGCCCTGAGTCCCCGGGGCAGCCCATGTACACAGGGGCCATGACGGAACCCAGGGCCCCAGCACTGCTGACGGGGGCCCTTTCAACACTGGGGAGAAACAATGACTTCTTCTAGATTCCCCAGGAAGAGAGGGTGTTTTCCCAATGTCCCCCCAAAATAATCAGCTTGAGCCTGAGATAACAGATGCAAGAGGCCTCGAGCAAAAGGGAGTTTTGAAGATAGTTCAGAAGGTCCTAACGGCCAGGAGTGAGCGTGGCCAGGGACCCAGGGGTGGTGAGTTCTCGAGTGGGTGCGGTGAATCCAAGACTTTTGTAGCAGCCACCGCGTCCAGAGGCCTCGGGGGGTCGGCCAAGCTGAGGACTGGACAACAAACGGGCCCAAGCCGGGGCCCCACCACCAAGGAAAAGGACAACTGCCCCCGGCCCCCTGCGCTGGCCACAGACAGACGACGCACTGACCCGGGCAGATGCCAAGGAAAAGTGCAGCTACAGAAATTTCGAAAGAAATAAAGCTGCTCGCCCTCCCCCAGGTCCCCCCATCAGACCCTGCTCTGAATGCACAAATTATTTTCGGACATCACGCTTGGAAACTGACCCGCCTGCCAGGAAGGGGCGGCCAGAGCCCCTGAGCACACACTCCACGTGCTGTTCTTGGGCGGCTTCCCGCTTCCGGACGACGCGGCCCCAGGGGCGGTCTCACTCCCACAGCCACGAGGGGCCCCAGGGCTGGGCGTGCACGTGTGTGAGTGCGTGTGCACGTGTGTGCCTGCATGTGTGCACACCCACCTCTCCCTCGGGCATCGGGGCTGAACACCGGTGTAAGCTTTCCCAACCTGTCCCCTCCAATACCTCCCCCGGGTCCCAGTTGGAAAACCAGCTCTCCTGGCTCGCGGACCCTGTCCCTGGCTTGTTTTCCGGCCCAAGGAACTCTCCTGGGTGCAGCGACAACTGGGTCCCCCTGAAAATCCAAGCCCACTCCCAGCTCCACAGGCCTCTGCCATGTGACCCGGAGCGGGTCTGCTGTCCCCACCTAGCACCACCTATGGGGAAATGGAGGCCCAGAGTGCAAATGCCCTGCAGCCAGGGCCGGGCCCAGCTCACCTGCTGGCTGTCATTTACGGGGAGACCCACATGTTAGGGGAGGGGACCTTTGCCCCCAACTCCCAGGATCCTGAAATCACCGGTGGCTGGAAGAACTCTGGGGTGCAGTCCGTGCACGCTGGGCTGGCCCTGGTCAAGGGCGTCTCGAGGGCGTCCCCTGCTCAGCGACCAAAGGGGCCGCCATCAGCCACCGGCCCGGGGGCCCTGGAGATGCCAGCCACATGGGGGCTC